>CALSCE010009814.1:8541652-8602850 GCA_943593645.1 Bovichtus variegatus
GTACAGCGGATCAGTTTCCCCAGCTATCGCCTGTCTCTTCAGCTGCAGGGGTCAAAGGTCAGGTTAGAGAGCAGGTCATGGTTGTGCTGTCGGCCTGCAGCTGGACAAGAGGGTGAGAGGAAAGAAACACAGACTAGCAAAGAGAAATGTGCCTGTGTGGGTGGAGGTGTGTTTTGGGTGGCAAAAACCGCAACATGGAAAGTTTAGCTCTCTTTTCTCTCCATTGACATTCGACTAAACTGTATATATATGTACTGCTGGCCTACAAAAATACATCACTATACATATACAAAGTCAGAGCTGAAGTCAGAGACCGTCTCAGACGGACATGACACATTTGGGCAGTTTTTTTCATTTTTAATCTGTTATTAATCTTTTTCTTTTTTTTTTATTTAAAACATTTTACACCAACTTTGCATTCATCTGAGCATCCTCCCAATATATACACAACCTCCAGAGAAATTTAAGAAAAATAAAAATCATGCAATATGGCCCATTAAAAAATCCCCTGGAACATATCCTTTTATCTAGATGCAGTTTATGCTTACACTCTTTATGAAGGTACAAATCATGCTTTAATATTTACAAAAATGTTGTTGAAATATTGTGTAATAATAATAATATTTTCTTTTTGCCAAATTTGTAAGCAACTTAACTTGTACATGTTTATATATAAGGAGTATATAAGGAGTAGAAAACACAGAAAATAAAGCATTCTAAACCCACCCAGCTCTGGTATGAATCTGAACACAGATAAGAATATAGATGTTTTTGTGAAATAAACGTACATATAATAACTTTGTGTTATACCGCTAGAGGCTGCAACAGACTTCTTTCCCCTGAGCAGTGATGATGATCCATATTCATGACCTTCACTCTGGTGTGGGATTTGCTTGGACCACATTTTTAGCGGCCTCTTACATTATGATATCTCTTTTAATGATTCATTTCAGACACCAAAATGTGGCTGCATTGGTTATTTTGAAAATTGAAATAGAAAATCCTTTTGAATTAAATCGTTCAGTGAAATATATCTGGTGGTGTATGTGCTGAATTTGCATAATGTGAATCCTATGGTGGTCGTAAATGCCTGCTCCCCTTTGAGGAGAAGTGGGTCACGCCACATTTCCATATTTCACATGTATAGTTAACCCCAGACAGCTTTTAATGTGCTGAATTATGCATGCTGAACCATTATATTCAATGCATTTATTTTTAATCAGATTTCAAGTGTAGTAAATTTCACGTTGAAAGGAATAAGGTTCATAAATGAAAGAAGCTCAATCTCATTTGGGACCTTCAGGGAGTTATTTATATTGTCAGAGCTTCAAAAACAAACTACAAAGAGAAATATTGATTACTACGTCTGACTACGCGTTGTTCTCTCTTTGTCTCCTCACAGATGATACCAAGATCGCCCTGCATCTCAGAGACAACCAGGGTAGGTCTCTGTCTTCCGCTGCTGTGGCGTCCAATAACTGTTGTTGCCGTGCGCCTGCCTTTCTCCCTGCTGTTTTTACGGCCGCGCGTGTGTTTCTTTGTCTGCCTCCTGTTTCTGTTTTCACCACTGAAGTATTGGTCCCTGATTGCTTTTTGATCTTTTTTTTTGGGGGCCGTGTGGCTCTATCAGCTGATAAACTTCATCCAGCAGCCGACCATAATGTTTAACTGTCCTCTGCGGGTTGCAGCGATCAATTACAGTGTCTGGACCGCTGTGAGGTAAAGCCAGGGAGGCTGGGGGCTGTGTGCACAACAGCAGTAGTTGTATTAAATTACGCTTTATATGAAATATTTCAAATAAAGTCACAAAGGCCACAGAAGAACCATGTATATATGTTTTCAGTAAGATGGCTGTATTCCTGTAAAGCAAAGAAGAAGGCAGCTGTACAAACGTAAAGACACAGTGGCTTTTCAATAGTGACGCACGATATATATATCGGGGCTCATTTAGCGGCCGGTAACGGGACATTTTTATTCTGATTATTATTAGATATTATTCCGATAATGAAATTAGAGCCGATAAATTATCGATTATCCAACAACACAAAGCCAATTTGCTTTCATTGACTTAACAAACGCAGCATCTACACACTCCAATACAGCAGGTGGCGGTGTGCACCTTTTAAAGTCGGTTTGCCGTCTGCCAATAAACAACGGTACCGGCTGAAATAAAACTTTGCCCTACTTTTAATTGACAGTATTTCTCCGATTGTGGGATGTAAGGAAAGTAGCTTGTTTTGCATGAAACACCTGCATTAAGACAAACAGGCTACAGTCTTTTAACAGTGATCTCATTCGTCAACATCGATTAGATCACAAATAATTTGACAGTGGGTGATGTTTGAAAATGCTACATTTGGTACAGCACTGAGAATTCAGCATTTCTCTGATCACTAATCTCTAGTATGTGCTAAACATTCAAACTCGGAAATGCAATCTCCATCAGTTTTCGGAGATAGCCTCTGAAATGTTTCCAGCTTGAGAGAAATTGGAAATCGCCGGCTTCTATCACGCTTTCATTACTCAAACACTGCATGTCTCTCACCACTCCAGCGTCACTCCGCCTGGCACTGTGATGACATGTCTCTGCGTGGCTTTCTTCTTCTTCACGCATTTAATCTTTTTTCAGCACATACCTACCACAAATGTTATTCAAGGTGAAATGTAATTGCGCGGAAGGCAACAGGATTATCATACTGAGAGCAGAAAACAAATAAAGCATGAATTACTACTGTCCAAGTCAAAAATAGATTAGCACATGTTATACCTACTGGGTATTTATATAGCTTTAATTAACCCGACAGTGATCAGAGGGATTTTAATATGTGAAAACGTCATGGCTGTCGACCTAGATTATCCAGGATGTCTTCAACTGTTTAGCTCTCATATCATCCAGTGACACCAAGGTGTCCTCTGTCTTGGAGTATGGTAGGAAACGTTGAGGTAATTACAGCTACAGTAAGTGCTGCGATAAGGAACAACAGAAGCAGGCCGCCCTTTCTCTGGAGTCTCGACTCAACAGAGACTCAACTCCGCAGCAGCCATTGACAAAATAACAATACAAACTGAGCAGATCTATAATTCCGATAGTTTCCTAAAACGTTGTATTTTTTTTTTAAACGTGAGCCAGGTGAGAGCTTGTGCTCCACTAATGTAGAGCTGAAAAGAGAAAAGCTCGGCTGGTTATCTGTTGGTCTCATTTGTCCTTTCTCAGAAGAACTGATGTATTTTATCGCGGTCTAAGAGCTCTGCTGTGCATTATTGTTTCTCAGTCTGGTCAGGTTTTGTCAAAAGGACAAAACTAATGGAGAATGAATTCAGGGCAATTTGCTTAGGACGTGCAAATTGTGTGTCCAGCATCCACTGCGCTACAATGATGGATATTACAAAAACATCTTATAATTATGAACTCAGGAATATTTTAGCCTTGCTAATGGCACGGCTGAGTGGATGACAATGTTGCAGCTACAGGTGCAACGGTTTATTCCATTGATGCTGGTTGATGGTTCACTTTTTCTTTTCTCTTTGTTATATCATTTTAAATGAAATATCTTTGTTTTGTTTTTTATTGTTGGACAGACAAAACATTTCAAGATGTCACCTTGGGCATTAGGCATTTTCCCTATTAATTGATTGATCATTGAAATACTTGAGACAATGATGATAATCACTAGTTGCAGCCCCATCAACAACTATTGGATTGACTGCAATGAAATGCTGTGCAGATGTTCATGGTGCCCACAGGATGAACCTCACTGAGACCCTCTAGCGCCACCAACATGTCACAGTTTTTAATAAGCTCAATCTTTGGTTTATGACCAAGCACCTGCACATCTGATGACATCCCTATCAGCCTGTTTACGTGACCAGCATGCCAACACGCTAAACTGAGTTGAACATCAGCAGTTAGTATACTGACATTATCATTTAGCTCGTAGCACCATTGTGCTAAAGTACAGGCTCACAGAACTGTCTACTCTTAGTGCACTTAACTGCATTGACACACAATGATAAGGACAAATACGGCAAAACAAAGCCACGCGAAGACTTAAAAAATATGTTTTTATCTGTCCTGTGTTTCAACAGCCATTACATACAACTCACCATGACCCACTATAAATGATATTTTGAAGCCTTTGGCTCCCTTACCGCTCAGACGAGTCCAGATGAAACTGTCTGTCTCCGAGCTCCTCCAGGGGTGTTGGCAGACCCGTATCTGCTGGCGTCCCGCTGGTTGTTTAGCGGCTAGGCTGTTGATTTCTCATTGTGTCTACATCTCCACTGAGTCGCATGCCCCCTGCTGACCTACGAACAACCCAGACTAACAGCCTGTCACATTGTTTGGGCTTCATGCTGACCAAGAGATGGCTCTTGGACTCTGTAGCTCTGACAGGAGACAAACAGGGAAATTGCCTTTCTGAGAAAACGGAGAATATAAAGCTCCTTCACATTGTGTTTATCGGGATTAAGCACAATAGCCACAACGTCATAATTTATTTTTCTCTGACAAGTTCTCTGAAAAATACGGCTCCTGAGCGGCTACGTTTAAGGCTAATTGACAATATATATTCTGAGAACTCATGAAAAATACTATTCAACACCAAACAGCATTGTGTTTTCAGTCAGATTATGGACAATAGAGGTAATCTATCGTTTGTTTATTGTGAAACTATTGAGTTTCAGCACACCACATCCATTCTTTGTGCTTTTTAAAATATCCAGTTTAGGAGTGAACATTAATGGCTACGCTGACTTACAGACCCACACACTCACAGTGACTGCCCACACACACATTGGACAGGTTTGATTACCACCCAGTTATTCTGTGTGCTGGAAATCAATGAGGCAGGGAGCCAGGGGAGAGGCTGGTTGTCTGACAAGCTCGGCGGTGGCTATAGCTGCTAATTAAAGCCAGGGAGGAGCCCGGGGAGAGGTTGTCAGGGGGGCATAGAAGAAGAAATCTGCAGCCTGTGAATAGTTCTGGGCTGATCCTGCTATAAATCTGTGAGATAAGCTACGAGGGCATCCTTGCTCCTCGTTTCATAATCGCTTCATTAGCTTCACCCTGCTCAATGATCAGTGCTGCGCTGCTGGGACAGCACAGTTCGTCTTTGTATTTTGTTCCTCTATTCTCATTCTGTGTGTTCTTTTAGCTGACAAATTGCAGGTGAAAAATGTTTTTTTTTTGTGTGTTGGGGAAATTATGCATCCATAGATGAAAACAGATATTCCCAATAGGTTGCAGGACGTTCTCATAATCTTCAAAGGAACTGTGAAAACACCTGCTGGGTGGACTCCCAATATGAATCTGACAAAAGTACTTTAAAGAAGAGCGATGTCTTCCAAGGACAGATTTATTATGTAGTCACTATATACAGCCTGGTCAGTTTGCATTGCCACGACCGGAGGCTACAGTAGGACTCTTTATCAGC
The DNA here is from genome assembly GCA_943593645.1 of Bovichtus variegatus. NCBI lineage: Eukaryota > Metazoa > Chordata > Actinopteri > Perciformes > Bovichtidae > Bovichtus > Bovichtus variegatus. The sequence continues at coordinate 8,547,085 of CALSCE010009814.1, forward strand.
ATCTATCGGCCTGTTTCCTCCTCCTATCAGGAACATATGCCGCTAACCTTGGCTCTGGATTAACTCTTATTCTTATACTTGCGGGAGAGAAAAGCTTCTCATGAATACTTAAACAGACCAGAGGACGATCATGCCACAGAGTGCTAAAGACCCAGTTTGAACATCAACCCTGAATTTCCTCTCAAAGTGATGGAAATTTCCCCTCAACTCTCTATGACAGGACAAAAAAAATGTCCAATCATACAAAGGCTGAAGAAGTGTCACTGTTTCAAGTTTTGAAATCAAATGTCTGGGTTTTTTCTCTCTCAATGTGATGACATATAAGCTACATTTTGGCTGCAAGAATGTCAATTTTAAGGCATAATGTAACATTTAAGAAAGGAGGGTATTGATGAATGATGAGTGACCCCTGCTGGTCAACAACAGAACTGCAGCAAAAGGACAAAAACACAATTTTTCTGCATGCTTGTATCCTAAGTATCTCTGCATTTTGACAATCTGTGATTTAAAAAACATGTATGACCGCATCTGTATAAAAGGCTCTAAGATCTGTGTTTGTGTTTTGTATTTCAGTGCTGCCTGCAGACAGTGCTGTAGACAGGAAGCCAGGGACACACCCTTTGCACACTGGTCTGATCCTCGGCATCCTCCTGGTGATGCTCGTCATGGTGGCCGGCGTGCTGGTCACCGTGTACATTTACCACCACCCGACCTCCGCAGCCAGCCTCTTCCTCATTGAGGTGAGTGGAGACGATGCCCGCTGGCATCAGCTGGCTGGATGCCAAAATGAAATTGTTGATTGAAAGTTTTTTTGTTTTTTTTTTTCCTTGGAAACACTAGTTAACAAAATATAATCACCACAAGGAGACTGACAGCTCAAACTTAACGAGAAGTATTCGAAAAGACTTCTTGAACTACTTGTAGTTTATATTCTTAAAATTAAATAATATAAAAATATTTGAACAATTTATAGAACCGTAGGTTAAGGAAAAAAGATGTATCCTCTATGTGTTTTATATATTTAAATGATAAATTATGCAATCATATTTTCCTAAATTTGAGGCATTTAGGAAGGTAAATGTGTATTAATATGTTTGTTCCTTTGCTGGGAAAATGATATTTGCTGTTTTAGTTGACTGCCATTTATGACTGAGAATTCAGTTATTGAGTTAGGAATGTGCACAGACCTTTAGACACCCCAGTGTAAGAGCAAGAAAAGATATCTGTACAAAAACACACCATTTTATCCTTCAACTCCTGACTCTGAGATTTTTGAGGGGGATGATGAAACTTGGTGCAGTCTTTCTTTAAATGAAAGCATGTGCTGTTTGGAGAGTGTAGTTGTTGAAACATCTAAAAACAAAACTGCTCATATTTAATGTCTTTCCCATTGTCAATATTATAACATCAGTCACAGGAGAACCCCCTTATGTGGATTTATTTTGCTAAAGTGAAGCTCCATCTTAGCATACTTACTTTGTTTTTAAAGGGTAAAGAGAAGTGATATCCTATATTTTTATTGGTTTTCGTGTCAACAAATCTCATTAAAAGGCCAAAGCCAGTGTCTGCCTCTCTGTCTAACTTCCCGACCCTCATTTGTTACTACAGAAGATGTAAAAACGGCTTACAAATATATTCCTTTTTCATTTTTATAAGGAAAAATAATTTCCTAAAACTGCTGGGCACTGTCACTACTCACAATGTAATTAGACGCTTAATAATTTATTCTATAGTGAGCATAAATTTGACGTTTCAGACAGTTATCACTGACAGGTTTAGAGCTGCACTACGGTCATTTTTGCATCCATAAAATGTGGAGTCTTGCATTGTAGGTTGGCGAGCAGAAAGTAGTGCACGTGCCATGTACACATTAGAGAGCATAAATTACACACTCAGAATTCAGACACTTAAATCAAATGGCGGAGGGTCAATGTACATAGTGCACTATATAGTAAATTAATAGGGAGTGATTTGGGACAGTCTGGCTCTCCTCAGGTCACAGACAAAGCTCAACCTTAGCCGTAACCTTTAACCTTGATGACATTGTTTATCCTGAACGCTGTCCTCACACGTGTCCTCTCCTGCTCACCCTCACAGAGGCGCCCGAGCAGGTGGCCAGCCATGAAGTTTCGCCGGGGGTCGGGCCACCCATCTTACGCAGAGGTGGAGCCAGTGGGCCAGGAGAAGGAGGGCTTCATCGAGTCCGAGCAGTGCTGAGGGAGGAGGGGGCGTCTGCATCCCTGCGACCCCCGCCACCCCCCACCCCTCACCCCCACCCCTCCTGTGCCGGCCCTCCTCCCCCCTGTGCCGGCCCTCCTCCCTCCAGCTCCCCAGGAACCTCCAGGATGTGCTCATCAGTGTACACAATGACTCGTTAAGAACGCGGAATCGGCCCATTGAGCGCTTGATGAGACTGGATACAGCAGCCAACGATATGAGGAAGTGAGAAAGCCCTGAAAGCTGATCCCAGACGAGCCCATTGTTCAGCTCCTCTTGGCAAAGAACTGACCTACTGGGGACAGAGGGCGGGAACAGCATTGATGTCATCGACTCAGGCAGCATTGGTTAAGTTTTGTTGGGCTGCTATCATGTTGCCATGGAGGGAATGTACAGCCTGACTGCCTGGACTGGATACTGGTGTGGTTGAGGGGGGAGCTGGGTGAATTATACAATATATATTTTCAGAAACAATACAGAGTATGTGAACAAAGATTTCCACTTTATTGTCGGTGGGGTTATACTGTATAGGCCTTTGTATATCCATCAGGTTTTTACTTTTTACTTTTTCTTCCATTACGTTGTTTTCACAGGGGTTGGCACATTTATCTGTACAGACCGTCGGTATTGCTTTTCAATACCATAGCAGGCTTAATTGACTTTTCCACTGCACGCTCCGCATGGAGAGGCTGCAGCTGTGCGATATGACGTGAGCTGAAGTCCTGTCACCGCGATCGATCACAGCTCGGAGAAAAGCTCTGAACATTCAGAGGCTTTGAATTAGTTCGTCATGTTTGGCTGGTTTAATTTTCTGAAAATGAAGTGTAAGATATATTTTTTTTTAATGGGTGATGGGCACACTCATTCTTTTGATTGATTCCTTACATCATGGATACCATTTTATGTATTTTTTTTGTTTTACTTTAGCAGTTTTTTCATTACTGCCGTGCCATTTTGTCCCTGGCTAGAGTTTGCACTTTTTTTTCTCATTTGACATGTGGTACTAATGCAAAATTACAAGACAGGCGCTTGTGAGTGTGTATGCTGAATATATTTTCTAAAGTGTAAGTGATTCTGTGTGTGTGTGTATATGCGTGTGAATGCAAAAGAGAGCAGTACATTACATTAGGGATTGGATATCCACCTGCTTTATAGGTGCATATGTTTGAGCTGGCTCTGCACAGGTGATTCTTATTGATTTGAATCTAAAGTATCTGGATACAGTTTGTGTAAACCAGAAAACACACTGGTATAGTTGGAGTTTTCATTGATTTTTACAGTGTGGTTTACTTTTCCAGTATGTTGCCAACATAACCATACGCTAGTCTGTGTTTATGTTAGAATCGTCTCATCCGTGTCAACACATTAATGTATATACCAAGGCCAAAACATTTGCAGATTCAGGTAACTCATGGCAAACATTTGTAGTATAGCAGTATAGTACAGAAAAAAAAAACTTTTTTTATTTTTTATGAGTGGCCTTTTTTTCTCTACTTTTTTACTTAAATGTGAATACTATTCCAATCATTACTGTCACCAATTAATACACAAGTCTTCTGACGGGACAAATTCAAACATTCACTTCTACTGTTAAACATATTTTCTCAAAACAAAATCGTGTATTTACGCCAATGATTGTAGACTCATTTTAGATCAGTATCCTGGAATTCTACTGAAAAATAAAACGTGCAATATTAGCCTCCACCCATTCAGTTTGACACTGTAAATACATCAAAAATAAATAACGCCCATGTGGATTGTTTTCTATTCACAACTTGTCATCACATTGAGACCAAAGACTAATCAGCATCATATTTTCAAGTATTTACCTCAACCTCACGCTTTCACGTGGAGCGAGCGAACCGATCACGAGACTCGCTGATGACGTATTTGAATCCGCAATTTATTTACGGTTTAGCATTTACGCCAATGCTTTCGCGGGTGATATGATAACTAATGATAAATTAATTAACAATAAATGCATGCATTACAAGAACATTGGCACAGGACAAAAAACAGCTCTTCGCCCGCCATGTTCCTGAAAATAATAAGACGTCTCGCGGCTGACACGTGCATCCAGCGTTGCCCCATCTCATTCTTGAGTTTTATGGCAGTTGACATCCATAAGTGTTGCATTGCCGCCCCCTGCAGGTCTGTCCCTTGCCATCGCCTGTGTGAAAAGGCGCAAAACGGAAATGTTCCTGAGTGTTGTGCAAGTGTGAATAGTGAAAATCACAAGCGGGGCCTGGAAGGTTTTTCCATTAATTTACTGGGAAATATGTGTGAAAGAGGCTTAAGTTAGTTGTGTTACAGTTAGAGTTTAAAAAGCCTCGTGCACAACTAACGTTAGCGTTGTGTACGGACGTTACCAGACGTTACCTGAGAGCGTTGTATTTACTCGGAGGCAGGCTTACCATAACCGTTTGTAAAGGATCATTAACAGGATATGTTAGAAAATATTGTTTACAAAGATGCCTCGCGCCAAGCATTTCGCTTGAGTTTTGCAAATCGAGGGTTATCATGTAGCCGACGACCTATCTTTATCTTAACCATTCAAGGTAAACGCTTAACTTTAATCATCTCGCGAGAGTTTCCCACATCTCGAAGGTGAACATCTAGACACGACCAACAATTTACAGCACTACTGTACTACACGGCAAAAACTACAACAACCATAATTCATGTAGGCTGCGGACAAAAATGGCCGTCTGTGGGTAACACTAATAATGTTTCACAATGATCATTAATAATGTTTTTTCGGGACAACTGCTCGTAACTGCAGAATATTTCGGGACGTCTGGTCCCCCTAACTGTCTGACATTAAGGACCTGTCGGTTCAAAAGTTACTACGAGTTTCGGTAAATCTGCAAAGTTTTTCTTTGTAAACTGCAAGTTTGAGAACGCGACGCTTAACGTGCGTAGCATAGCAACAGAAACCAAGGGGCGGGGCTTAACTAACGGCGGACATCTTTAATTTGAACGCCATGTTTCATCCTCTAAAGACACTCATCAGCACCTACACACCCAAAGATGCACACAAGACTCACGCACACAATACCAAATGAAGGACTCACTGGCTGTTTTAAACCTCCACACACACACCTTTCTTTACAGCCGCGCTGAGCTCTGATGTGGTCGAACATGGAGGACAAACCACTGCTTTTCAAGCCCTATTTTATGACTCCACAGAGCTCCGTCCCACAGCAGTGTTTGAAAAGTGCACAGGAGCGAGTGGACGATTAAGTTTAACGCGACAATGGGCTTTTGTCATGCATACGGAGAAATGTGTTCACTATTGTTCAACTGTATCCCTGCGGAGAAATGCTCTCGGAACACCGGCTTGTTGAACACTAACACTGCCGCCTGGAACCGCAAGTGTTTGTCTAAACGCAGCCGGAGAAAGTGGCCGACGGTCGGATTGGTTTGCGTTACACACGTCGACACAAACGCCGAAACACTTCTTCTTTCTTTCTTTTTTTTTTTTTTTTAAATCACAGAAACGGCAACTTCTTCACTTGCTTCACCGGACTTGACTAATCACTTTCACTCCCACTTACTTAACAATGTTATTTTAGATGACGAAAAGCAGCATAGGGGTGATGAGGTTACTGCTGTTTCTCCGATGTGTGGGTTGGATTGACAGATTCAGCGATGATTGCAAGAGACTCAATATAAAGAAACAAGAACTGTGACCTTGTTTTATCTTATCATGACACACAATGAGACTCCAAATCACACAGTATCATAGCTGTCTGTAATTTCTGTAACTACTGTTGTTTTGATTACATTTGAAATAATAAACAATGTTGTTAAAAAAAAACAAACAGACATCCTCTGAATGTTGCTGTTGCATCGGGCTATATTTAGTAAGTACCATAAGATAGGAGCGAATTTCATATAAAAACAACTTCTAATGTCCCATTAATCAGTATTCATGTGTGCATTTAAAGCATAAGTACAACAGAGAAACAATGAGCAGCTGGGAGACGGAAACGCTTATGCATTATTCTGCCACTATAATTAATTTAAAAATGCATGCCAAAAAGATCTAAATAAGATCTTGGGACAGATTCATTTGGAGTAGAGCACATTTTGACCGCCAATGCTCATTCTGCAAGTCAATCACTTAAAATCTTCCCACAGCTTTGTTGCAGCCAATTTGGCTTTAAAGAGCACACTTGTATACTTTATATCATCTATATGGGCCCTGAAAGAGAGCATGACAATGAAAAATGTTGTGTAAATTGTGTGAAATTATTGATGCTAGTGGAACTGCCTCCCTGCAGATTTAGGAGATACAGCTCTACAGCAGTACAGAGTACAAAGCTGAGAAAACAAGACAGCAAAGGGGAGCCAAACATGCACGGGGAAAACATTATTGACCATTCTGTAGCACGAAGGACAAAAAGACTTCTATAATGCTCTGTACTAGAACTATAACTCAAGGATAGAGCCAGGAAGAAATGAAGTGTGCTACATGAAGACGAGCCCTGCACATTCTGCCCATTACATTCCCCAAGTCAAGTTAATGAATCTGTTGTAGGCAAGGTCACACCAGTGCTGGTAATCATTCTGCTGCTGCTGTAAACATGTCCCATCAACTGCGAGCTGGTGTTTTACTGCCACCTAGTGGTCAACTACGGAATATCGCTGCTGTACATAAAGGAACTAAAACAACCGAGATGGCTACATGCTGAGGTTGAATGCATCACGTTTAAGCATGCATTCTTCCTACATTATTACATTACAAAAATACATCTAATTCTTTGTAACAGCAGTTAATTTCCTGTCTCGTTACACAATACGACTCAAGTCAAGTCACGTTTATTTATATAGCCCAATTTCACAAATTATACATTTGTCTCAGTGGGCTTTACAGACTGTACAGGATACGACGCCCTCTGTCCTTAGACCGCACAAGGAAAAACTCCCTAAAAGAAACTCCACAATTAAAAGGGGAAACATGGAAGAAACCTCAGGGAGAGAGAGTGAGGAGGGATCCCTCTCCCAGGACGGACAGACGTGCAATAGGTGACGCGTGTACAGAATAAACAACATAGTTAAAATACAACACAGACAGTCCATGTGACAGAGATGATGATGTGATCGTAAAGATGGATCCAGGAGGATGTCAATAAAAAGCTTCCCGGTGTCTCCAAAACACACAAACACACACACAAGAGACAATTAGTCGAGTAATTAACTAGCTGACAACTATGTTAGAAGGTTGATTAATTGTTTCAGGTTTCTTTAAAGAAAAAAATGCCGAATAGTCTGTGTTTGCAGCTTGTGAGGATTTACTGCTTATATATTATTATACATTTTGTACTGTTGGTCAGATAAAACAACCCATTTGAAGACATCAACACAGGCTCTGAGAAGATTATTAATAATGAAGAAAGGTTTGATCAAAAAATACATTTATTTGGACCTAATAGAAGAACATTACAGTGCATTTCTAACAAGCATATCTACTGTGAATGGAGTGGGTCAATAAGTCAAGTCGCAGGCCTTCAGAGGATACAGCAAAAGCCCGGAGAGACGACTCTGCTTCGTTCATTATTCTTAAGTAACTTGATTCACATTCTGGACTTTGAAAGTAACTCAATCCCCATTACAAATACTGCTACAAATGAAGGTTACATTAGGTCGCATGGCCCAACAGCAGTGTGTGTACATGTCTGCTATATCCTGACCTTATTTTGTGACTCTTTTTCAATCAAAGTGTTCCAAGACACTTCCCCTTCGTAGTTATTAAATACTTCTGCTGTTTTCTCACTGGTGCATTACTATGTTACTTTGACAAGTCATATTGGAGCGCTGATCTCTCATCATTTAACCAAATAAAGTATGACCTACATATGTAGCAGTTGTTAGAAAAATGTGTTTTTGTCAAACCCCTGAATAAAATTCTAAAATAAAATATCAGTGATACGGAGTCTTTTAGGCACGAGTGTCTAGTCTTCAGCAGTACTGCCTCCTGTCTAACATTTCAGTACAGACATGTCTGTATTTTGCCCACACCGGGGGAAATAGTCAGTCATAGTGCATATCGGAGTACACAGCATTGAGTTAGCTCTCTACTCTCTAATGAGTATAAATACAATCATGCAAAAGACTGAAAGCTTCTTTAAAGAAACAGCATCGACAGCATTCCTGCGATAAAAGGCCTCGAGTCAGTACATATAAATCCTGGCTATCAGGACCTTGTTTTTTTTATACAACCATCTGGGTGATTGCATTCACCAGATATCCCAGTGATAAAAAAGGTTCAGATTTGATGGCGAGAATGAAAACCTGCACATTGAAGTCCTGAGGGACAGAAGTGAGAACAGATCTGTGACATTTACAAAAGATTGAAGGCAGACATTTTACAACCAGAGCCCATGAAACTAACAGCCACTCTAGCAATTTTACCAGTACCTGATTTACACATGCTACATTTCACCATGTTAACTAAAGCTATATTAGCAGTGTTACCCCAAAAGAAACACAAAAAAAATAAAACAGAGTTAAACTGACAGTTGTATTGGTAACCAAATAGAACGATCTGCAGCAGAGAGATATGTTCAAGGCAAGATTCACTACCGTGTTCACAGTTTTATGCTTTGTGCAGCCAGGCCGGTCCTATAACGGCCCGCAGACAGACCGGACTGGAGTGTATAACTGGGTCACACAACCATTGTTACCTACGCCAAGGATGTAATGTTTTCGGCTCGGTTTGTCTGGACTACGGAAAACTACTTGCCAGATTTTCATGAAATGTTGTGAAACGGCTGAGGTCATCCGGTGGTTAGTATAGTTACACCTCATGTCTACGTGAATATTCGAGGGTCTATCCAGAGCAGCTGATTCGATCTAATTATAGATTTTATACACAACAAACAAAGCGTTGGGAGAGTCTCCCTGCTTGTACAGCCTGCTGAACGCCAGAGACTACGGCAGTTTTCACCAACGCTTTTTTTTCTGCTAAAAACAAAAACCTTTAGGGTGCCCGGTGGGGTTTTCTGACAACAAACAATGGACCACTGCACATGGTAGTAGGTCTGCGTCGAACTTTTATCAGTCAATTCATTTCTCGATTCATTGATAAATTATTTGGTCTATAACATTTAAAAAACAAAACATTTTGCCTATCAAAAAATTGTGAAAAAATAGCCATCAAAGTCTTCTAAAGCCAAAGAGGGCGTCTTGAAATTGGACCTCTTGTCTTGTCCAACCAACTCTCCGAAACCCAAAAATATCGAATTTACTCATCAGTCTCAACAAAGAAACGCTGCAAAAAGTTGACAACTGAGAAGCTTGAACAAGTTTTGATTTTTGAAAATGACTCAAACTATTATTCTATAATCAAGGTACATTTATTATGTCAATTAATAATCCTTGCCTCAAATACATCCCTCTGCCACACAGTGATATAAACATGTGAAAGATCCGTCAAAGGGAAACAAAATCACTGCTTTAAAAAGCGACACACAAAAATGAATCATTGTGCTTTATAAGTGCACTTAGAGTGTAATAAACATTGCAGCATGAGGAAAGCATTTACACTTTGGTCACAACAAATGGGAATCGTTAAAAAAGCAATTCCATCAACAGTCACAGACAGAATATTATAGTAACAATTTTGTAGTGCAGTTCTGCCGATGGTATCCGCCAAGACAAAGGAGTGTACATATGGGGTTTCAAAATGATGGAGGCCATAAGTGTAACAGCTTGTGCTTCCTTGTTTTGGATTAAACTAATTCCCTCCCACAACCCTCAATATACTAGAACAAGAACATCTTGCAAACTTAAGAACAAAATATCATTACATGTTAAAAACAGGGGAGTATAAATCTTTGGACAGCGTGAAAAAAAAAAAAGGGCGATTATGTCGCAAAGGCCTCTCGTATCATCACAGTGAGAATCATATAGGACGCACACGACTAAAACGCACAGAAAAATATCTGATTTAAAAAAAAATAAATTAAAAAAGATCCCACTGATTTGTACATTTGGTGGAATTTCAGTTACCTTTTTTCTTTCTTGTCAAATAAGCAGCTTTGCCATCAGAAGAGTAAGGCAGATGCTCCGTGAGTTGTGGTATAGAGGGTCCATCATAACAGTGTCTTGTTAATCTAGAATCAAACACAGTGCATTATTAATAGGGCTCCATTTTACAGTCATAGAAAGAAACGTAACATTCTAAAACTTTGACTTCCTTGTGAGCCGAGATAAGTGCATCACTCACTGGAAAGCGACTCCACCTCCATGGCTTTGGACAAACCCAGCCCAGAGTTCTGTTTGGGCCGTGCCCCGAGCTCCCGCCCCTCTCTGGCTGGATTCTGGTTCTCATCCAGAGGTTTCTTCTCCTTATCCACCTCCACCTCCACCTCCACCTCCACCGGCATGTAGTAGCCCCCCTCCTCTGCCACCATTTTCTCCACTCTCTCCAGCAAGCGCCTCACCTGGGGATGCTCCCCGAATATGCAATTATTAATGACAAAGTACCTTCGCTTGCACTTTTCCAGCACCCACTGCAGCTCCTTGCCCTCCCTGCGAATGTACCTCTCGATTGAAATGGTCCTCAACACGTCCGCCCAGGTGAAAACCACAATGGTGTGCTCCCACACATGCTCGCCAAAGAGGCTCACGTGCTCCTCGATGCGAGCGCGGTCCACCTCTGTGAACATGCCCACGGGGATGGCGAGCAGGAAGGCGTGTGGACCTGGAGGACAAAGAGACGCTCCCCTCACTAACTCCTGTTTATAGGAGGGTGGTGTATCTTGGGCGGAGAACCAGCCTGGAGTGTCCACCACAGTCACCTGGCGCCCCAGCACCTCCGTCTGTCTCTTCACACAGAATTCGGCTGCTCGCTCTAGGCGAAACTCCTCTTTGCCAAGGATGGTGTTTCCTGTCAGGCTCTTCCCCGGCCACCTCCAGCCCAGCACCACCAGGCGAACTTCAGGTAAACGGTTTGCCACCTTGGCTGCAGCAGCTTCCTGTTTGGCCTTCTCTACTGGTCCAGGGGCATCTCCGGCTATGGTCATTAAATGTATGCATTTCAGTGTTGGGATAGGTAGCTGTAGAGTCTTAACATGAGTTTGTATACTAACTACGATTATTTTTTTATTAGCAATTAATCTGCTGAATATTTACTCAATGAATCATTTGGTCTGTAACAACATCCTCCCAAAGCCAAAGTTCACATACTCAAATAGCTTGTTTGTTTATTTTTTTAAATCAACAGTCGTAAATCCAAAGACACTCACTCAACTATCACAGACGACTTTTCACATTTGAGAAGCTTATTCGAGCTCATCGACTAATCGACCAATACTTTAGTCCAACTCAATGTAATATGTAGGTCTAACTTATGTCTACAGTGTAAAACTCATACAATAACGTAGTTAGGCTACATCAGTACACGGAGACCAAAACAATACTTTTGAAGTTTTCATATGTCGTGAATGTGAATTGAATCTATATAATATTATTTATATAATAATCTTCTGAAAACCAATTGTGTTCATCTGAGTTGATAACGTTACAGCTCTCCCAAATGAAAACGTGTCCATCACGTTAGCGGTCTTCATGGTCTAACGAAAGTACGTGACACATTTCTGTGTCAAGACATTTTAGCGAGTTACGTGTTTTTTGAAACGTCACAATCCGGTTTAGTGGGCAACGTAAATGTTTAGCCTGCAAACAGTTTGCTAACTTTGTGCTAATTTTAATAGCCACGGAATCTCCCCATACTTTGGCAACTCGTAAATTAACTAGTTATAAATCAAACAATTAGTAACTCACCTTCCGTATGAAGTGGTCTACTCGCTTCCATACTTTGTTTTAACCCTAAAGGAGGTTTTATTTAGGTATTATAAGTATGGGCGGCTAGTTCGCCGGACAAGGACTTCCTCCTTACTGCTGACAGAAGCGGTAAAGCTAACCAGCATGTTAACACGTTACTTCCGGTCACATTTTTCAAAGTTAAAGCCTGACAAAAACCGGATGCAAGATAATGACACAAAAGTGGCATTTTAGAATGTCAATACAGATTATTTTAAGTGCAATTAAATATATAAAGAATATGGAACCAATAAAAGTCCACATGAAACCCATATTTGTAAATACCATTTGTAATCCAAACACATCTAATTTACAAGCAAATGTAAAGATAGCAATTAAGACAATACAATTAGACCATATCTAGGAAATAGGTTTATTGAACATGATGAAAGTAAGAAATATATTCACAACATTAATGCAAAATCAGACTATATTTACAGACATTACAGTTAAGCATTCTGTGTTAAAAACAGCACAGCCATATCTTCGTTATGTCTTAATTAGGCCTTTGAAGTAGTGCATTCTGTACAGGCTAAGTTAGAATGATCACTGTAAAGAAAGGAAAACAGAAAATAAGATAAAAAGGGGCAGAAGAACATAAATTAACAGATAAACAGATTGTTGATTCCTTCATTTAATTTTTTTTCTTGATAAATATCACCTGTAAAGTGGCGCTACGAGCAGATAAGCTTAATATAATGCTCTTAATTTTCCCTAGAAACCTTCAAAAATAATATCAAACGCTAAAAAGAGAGAGAGAGATCTGCCTCAGTACATTAAGGATGCCTTAATGTACTTAAGTTCCCCATGATGCCAGCATACGCATGTCGTCATCTTCTTCAACCCTTTTCTTGGTTGCTGTGAAAAGAAGGAAACAGTTAACAATCAATGCAAATCACATTATCATGGAACATTTACCTTGTAGCTTGTAGTTCTGGCAGTGGCAGTTAATTTCTAAAATTCATATTTGGTGATAAAAATGTGAAAATGGCTTGTACATTTTGAAATGAGTAAAGTAGCCGCTGTAGTCATTTTCCCCTCTAATGTAGTGTTGCACTTACTTGCGCGGTGACTGGGCCGTTGTGAAGGCAGTTTGGAGCTTGGCACACTGGGTAGTGGGCCCATACTCTTCATGCTGTCTTCAAGCTCCTCCTGTTCCAGCTCTGCCAGCTCTGCCATCAGCTCATCCTAAAAAAAACATTAACACTCATTAAGTATGCAGGATTTAGAGTTTTGGCAGATGCATTTATGTAAAGCAGGAAATAGTTTAACAAGCAACAATGCTTTAAAAGTTTCAATACAGAGAGTAAAAAAATCTCAACCTCGTCGAATGTCTCGCCAAAAGGTCCGGAGATCACGTCGCTGATCTCTCGGGCCACGTCCTGTTGCTCTGTGATATCCTGCATCAGATCATCGATCTTGTCAATGTCCCTGAAAATAACAGAAGATAGTGAGAGAGATAAAGATAAAAACATGATATTTTTTACTTTTAGATTCTATATGAAAACAATTAACTGTAAATTATAGGACACACACACACACACACTTTTTTTATTATGTGTACAGTCAAGAAAAAACCCCATAAAAAAGCATAATGTACAATTACTGATAAAAGGTTCAAGACAACTCCCCCAAGTTGTAATTGTTAGTCCTGATTTGATGATTGTGTTTTAGCTTTATAAATAAAAATAAAATTTAATTTCTAAAAGAAAAAAATAATTTGCCATTTTATTATGTAAAATCCTTAAGCAGTTTTCCCATTGAAACATGTGGAACAAAATGTCTTTAAATGTTGTTGCTGTCAGGTTACGGTTACGTCTCCTATTAAAATTAAATTCATACATGTGCAAGGTCAACAGGAAGAAATATTCAATAGAAAAACATAATCATTGCAGGCCTTTTATGGCTCAATAGTGCCATATTCCAAGACTTTTCAATTAAGAAGATGCATTTTTATCAAAATCTTGATCAGTTCTTGTTGCTTATAAAAAGGCCATGTTCTTACATGTTCTCATGGACCTGCTTCATGGCCTTGGCAGCAAAGCCCATGTTCTTCAGAACCTCTGTGTTGGTGTGCGAGTTCTCCAAAGCTTCCCTCTGAAACTCGATGGTGGAGAGCGTGCCATCGATCTGCGTGAGATGCTGCTCCAAGCGCTTCTTCCTCTTCAAGGCCTGCAGGGCAGCTGACACAGAAATATTGTGTGATTCTTTGTGATCATTTCACACGTTGCCTCTGGTATCTGCCATTTGTTTAAGAACTTCTAGTGCTGGGCGTTAATAAAGAAAGGTTACAAAGTCCCTCCCTTTGTTTATTTTTAGTCTGAGGTGATTAAACAAGCAATGCAGCACATCAAGGTTTCACATGAGAAAACACAGTGGACGCTGTAGGTTCCTCGCACAGGGGGGGGAAACTTTCAGGTTAAATAAAATGCAATTGTTTTTAATTGTATAAGTCACCTCAATTGTTAAAAACCTGTTAAAAACCTGTTATACTTGCTGCTGCAATCACAACGAAATGTGCTTACTCAAAGACATAATAACTACCTTTTAAAAAAAACAAAAAAAAAACACTGTAAGCCAATTATCTTATGTGTGGCTACATGAGTTCAGGGGCCCTGTTGTACCTGAAAGTATTTTAACACCTTCTTTAATACTTGTTTTGCTGTGATATTTCCCTTAAAACGGGTTAAAAGTTTACAATACTCTATTTTAAGCCATGGGGCTTGGATAAAAGCATACCTCGCTTGTTTTTTGTGCCATTCTTCTTGGCTATCATAAGTTCCTGCTCAATTCTCTTCTCCAGGTAGTCTTGTTTCTTCGTCAGCATTTCTTCGGTTTCCCGGAGTTTGTGAATGGCCTCTTGGGGTGAAGGTCCTCCCCGCGACCGGTGGTGTTTGGATGAGCTCGAGCCGGGAAGCCCCTTGAATAATTTCGTGATTTTGCTCATTTTTCTAGTAGCTTTTGGAGTAAACTGCGAAGGTAGCTAAATTTCACACGAGCTGTCACAGCCGCTGTTTCCTACTTCACGAAGTGTTTACAGGCGGGTGTGTGTCGAGCAGATTTTCCAGTTCGACGGCTTTGTGCTTTCAATTCAAACCAGCCAGTGAACGCACCTTTCACCACACCTTTCACCATCACCTGCGTGACGTAGTGACGCCTTGAGCTCTATCGGTTAAAGTTGGTTAATCATTTCTTAATTTTTTTGTGCTGAATTTAACAGAAGCATGTTGTGAAAGGTGAGTGTAAAAAGTCAAGTAAATACTGTCACACACATAAAAAGGTTCGTTTAAAAAAAAAAAATTAAAAAAAAACTCAGTCACGTGGTTTCACTGTCGGGGTCAAAGTTCGTGTTGACATCCGCGGTCTCGCAGTTATAATGGCTGAAATAGAGATTGGGAAGCATTGTCAGATCGATTCCTGCAATAAGAACGGTCCGTTTCATCTCCACCTGAGTAACAATACGCACATATATTGACGAGTTTTATTATTCTGGCGCGTGTGTACATATAACACACACCGAGCGGCTGGTTAGCCTGGTTAGCCTGTGAGCTAGCGTTAGCATTGTGTGAGTAACTAGGTAGCTACTGTAGCTAGCAACTGCTAACTAAACGGTTTCAGTCACGGTGGAAGACCAGTTCAGTTATTACAAACAATACAAAGGTTATTATATAGAACTGTCATAAATTGTGTTTGGTTATCTCATAAAGTCGTATAATGAGTCGGCGTCACTGCTACAGCAATGCAATGTATTAACTTTAGTATGTACTTATATCTACCATAGTTATACGTCAGAATTCAACCCATAAATACGTATAACATGTTGTACCCAAGAGACAGATTGTGTGCTGTCTGTCTGTTGTTGAATTCAGCTCTCAGATTAACTGAATTTGTTCTCCTTTTAGATTTCCTTCCATTTGTCTGTGATCTCTGCAGTGGTGTTTTCTGGTACGAATTCACCTCCTCCTAGTGTAATGAAATGTCCAAAGTTAAAAGAAGTATTCAGATCTGTACTCTAAGTGGTAAAGTACCAATTCCACACTCAATGTTGCTTCCTTAATACAATCATAATTACTATTACTAGCAACTACAGTCTGATATTATCATTACAGTTTACGTTATATTGGTGTATATAAGTAATTACATTGTTTGTCCTCCACCAACAAGTTACATTTTTTAAAATGTTAAATCTCTGCTCAATACATATCTTAGTCACAAATCTTCAACAACCAAATGTAATCCATCCTCGTCAAAAAACAGTGTGTTTATGTTATCTGTTATGTATGTTTTTTTTAAAATAAAATAATGTTTGCTGATACAAGCCCTCTATTTTCATCTAAACTATAAGGAAGTAAAAGTATGTAGTTGCATAAGATTGGAATAGTCAAAAGTCATAAAATGTTCTTTGATATTGCTTTCCTCCACATGATTTTTATTAGAGAAATATATTTTTGTTTCGTACAGCCTTGAGCACAGAAGCAGAGAAGCCCATTCATGTTCAGAGGTATGCTGTGTTGTTGATTGACGTCACATATTGCTAATGTCCGTCTTTGATAAGTTTACTACTGGGACATTTTCCCCTCTGTTCCCTAGTTACTTAGAGACTGGCTGGGTTGTTTCAATATTTCCCTTTGGCTTTTTCCAGGAGCCAGTGAAAAAGGAACCCCGGACCGGGGGTGGCAGTACAAGTTATCCATGCTCATTTCAAGACTGCAGGGGAAAAGAATTGTTGCCAGTAATATGTCCGCAGTGTGAAAAACATTTCTGTTTGGCGTAGGTTTCCATTAGTTTTTTCTCCTTTTCTTTAACCTTTTTATAAAACATGTTTACAGTGCATCCTAGCTCACATACTTCATTCAGAAGCAGTCAAGAGAAATGGATTACTACATTGCCCTCATTATGTAAAGTTTATTAACATTATATCAGTTAAAAAAGTAAACTGAAAGGTTCATATTTCTCTTGTTCTTTCCCTTCTAGCCATCGTCATCAAGATGATCACCAGTGTGAGAAGTTGGAGGTCCAAAAGCCTCGAATGGCAGCCACAAAAGAGCTGGTGCAAAAGATCGTTGGTTAGTTACAGTGTAGTACAGTCTCTGGTGGTTGCTATCCTGACATACTTCTGTGATTCCTTATTTGTCCACATGGGATCAGTATTAAACAAAATGCTGTCATCTTTTTTAAAACCAATGTACATCTGTCTGTATTTCTCAACGTACTTACATTTGGATTATGTTTGCATTCCTCTCTTGTGGCTAATCAGAGTCAAAAGACAAATCTTACCGTAAAGGACGCAGAGGAGCAAAGAACAGTGCAACTGCTGCCAAGGTAGCATTAATGAAACTGAAGCTGCATGCTGCAGGAGACAAGGGGCTGCCACAGGTAAAATCCTACCTGTATTGATTTTATTTATACATAGTATATAACTTGGGATAATAACTTTTCCTATTGATAATATCTACAGTGTATAACCTCTGTGCATTATTGTGTTTATTATTTTGTCCAACTGAATACTTTCTCTCCTTTTTGGGCTTTCCAGACAGAAAGAACCTATGTTCAGGTTTATCTTCCTAAAGAATCCAAAGACTCCAGCCAACCCATGTTTTTCTGTTCCAAATGGAGTGTGGGGAAAGTGGTGGATTATGCAGCCTCTCTAGCTAGCCTCAAGAACAGCAATAATGTACTGACAGCTAAGGTAACAGATAGCAAGAGTGTACACTGATAATCTGATCTGCTTACGCCACCTTTCAGCCTATTTTCTTGTTTCTTAGACTACCTTTTCGTGTCTTTCTCATAACTTCCCAAGAAAAGGGAACTGTCAACAGCAAAGCAAAAAAAGTTTCCTCCATAACTACACGTATATCAACCCATGAAATGCTATATATATTTCTTGAAAAAGTCTTAACCGCATGCTTCTTTCATCTCCATTTGTAGAAGCTGCGGTTATGTCATCCTCAGACAGGTGAGGCTTTCCGGATGGATGACACCCTGCTCTCCCTGCTGGCTCACCCAGAAACTCCCCTGTACAATGGGGGCAATGTGATCCTGGAGTACCTGGACAATGAGTGCACAGGCCTGGAGAATGTTTTTGACTATATCACACAGACCTGACAAAACAATGACAGCTACTGTATGGAAGATTACTTTATGCCATTTGTATTTCTGTCAATAAAATGCTCCATTGAAATGTTTAACTTTGTTTGATCATTTTTCAGTGGCAGGTTTTATTAAATTGTAGATAATTACAAGGTGCTCAATTTGTGACCACATTCCTATTGTTACTTACCGCTGCTGCATTATAAATTCTACCATCAAGCACGCTATTTCACAAATCCCAGCTTCAGAAGCTGATGGCTTATCCATTAGGCCACTAAGCCTCTATACATTGTTCATTTCCAATTATAAAAAGAATTTATGTAACTATAGCAACATCACAGTTTTCACTCGGGCCCAATCTGCTATTCTTTTTGTATGGAAGTAATTTTGTCAGGTCATTATTCTATTGCTGCAAGCTTGAGGCTACGCTAAGTATTTAATGAAATCAGTCAGCACATTTCGTGCAATTTAGCTCAGTGCAGGATGTTTACTATAAAAAAAGCAAAAAATAAAATTGGACTACACATGGCAAAGGCAACAAAAATAATAATAAAGTCCAGAAAACACAAATAAAATCCAGAAAACAGGTGTGCAAAGACAATATTAAATTATTTAATAATGAAGAAAATAGATTCAGAACAAGTCAGTGTCTATTTAAACTACGTATTTTATGTAGAGAAAGACTGCAAATATATATATGTATATATATATACATATATATATATGCATTTATAAAGTTTTTTTATGAGTAACAGTTCCAAATCCTAGACAGATATGAGTTGAATAGGCAACATACATATCTTAAATACAAGCAAAGACGACTGAATTTGCATGTCTTGTTTTAGCAGCTGCGTTGCGATAAGCAGTCAAGACATTTGACACAGTTCAGGCCTGGAAATTGACCGAACAACATTCAACCAATCACATTAGTTGTCCATTATATTTACAACCAATCACGACAGGGCTTTAGTAAAAGTGGGCGTATGCGTTAGCCCAGTGTATATAAGAAAAAAGGGGCTGGGTTACCATACAGTAGATTCCGTTGTTTTCCTGAGAGTAGATGTGTCTTTGACGTAATCGACGATTTGCAGAACGCTTGACTCGTTTCGTTACATTATTCGCTTTGGTAGCTCGTAAATTGCTACTATTCTGATCGAGTCGCTTAGAAAAAAGCGACTTGATTTTAGCTAATACGAGCCTCTTTGTAAAATCAGGTCGAAAGGGATGCCGCTGCAGACAGACTCCGACGGACGCCAACAGTCTTTGGATTTAATCTCATCGCATTTAATCGGGAAGAGCAGCTTTTCTATAAATTTAAAAGGCCTCAGTATAACACATTCTCGACCGAATGCTTTTGTAAGATGCTTAAACTCGAGTGGGAATTAATAGCGCAGCTTTGAAGTGAAGACAGGAACGTAAATAACCAGCAGGCTAAGCGCTAGCTAACGCTATCTGGTCATCAACAAAGCGGGGATCGCTAATCTTTTGCGTCACAGAGGAGCCAGTTAGGTTAAGTAGACGAGTGACTACGTCTCGCTCTTTGGACACGTTGCTTCCTGCCTGTGCTGAAAATATTGCTCGGTAAGTGAATTCTGTTTTAACATCGATGTACAGAACCAGGAAGACGATTTGTCAACTTCGCCTGGACGGGGTGGGGGAGGGGCGGCGGTGTACAGAAAGAGGAAGCTGTGTTTTGACATAAGCCTGCATTTGCCCTCGCGGGGCGCTGTAGTGCCGCCGTGCTCATTGTTCGTATTTACAGCGGTTGGTTTTCTGGCAATATAAAATATATATTTTATTTACTGACTCCATTTGATTGGTCAGGCATTGGACGTTAATAGCACCCACCGTTGCATTGGTAACGTTACAAGTTGTTTTTTATTTTCAGTATGTAGATTCTAGTTTTAGTATGTAGATTCTACTTTCAGTATGTCTATTCTACTTTCAGTATGTAGCTTCTAGTATGTAGCTAGTTGGTTAAATACATAGTTAACGTATATGTAATGCTAGTTTCCTAACGTGTGGCTAACATTATGTTAACTATATCACTTTGTTTCTCTTTGTTGTTTTTCACAGACCGCAATGAAGCTGTTGGAAAGCTCCAGCTTTGAAGCCCTCAGCTCCCGGCTGTGTGTTGAAACAGGGGAGTCTCGCATCCTTGGCAGGTAACAGGAACTGTTTTTCATTTTTAATAAGGAAGTACATATGTTTTGTTGCACTCGAACACAACACAAACCTCAGCTGTAATTCTGGTGTTTTCTCCCATTAGTCTTAAGGAGATGCATTCACGGGTCACCTGTTTTGTGCAGGAACATCAACAGTCAGACTTTAGACTTTGTTTTATACCAAACTAAGAGCCACTGCAGTCAACTGTGACTGAAGTTCCCTTTTTTAAAAGAACAACTTTGTCTGGTATGATGTCATTCAGTGTGTATGGCAGGTGTGGCTGGTTCAGAGATCATTTCCTCTACTCTTAAACAGGGGTAGTAAAGCAAACTAGCACCTGCATGTTGTGCAACACTGTGATAACCGACTACCATGTTCAGAGCCTATACCGAAAGTTAATACCTAACTGCATAGTTTGAAATCTGCACTGTTTTAGGTTATGTAAGGCCATCGGCACAGCAGGCTTGCAGTTACAGTGACAGTGTAGTTACATAAAGGGCGGTGGGTTGTGGAGTTATGCAGCCCAGTCAGGGTTTTGAGTGTGGGTGGTGAAACTGAGCTTTTGTACTGGTTGTGACCTGGGGTGACGCACGGCACAACATGTCCTCTCACACCCCTCTGGCTATTTGGAGACTGTGTAAAGAGTGTACATGCACACATAAACGCATACAATAATACTGCAATGATAGCTGAGTGCTGCTGGAGCTGCCAAGGCTGCTTAGAGGATTAGTGAGGCAGCCTATCACAGCTGCAGGGCATGCAAGCTTTAACTAAAAAAAAAATTACCCACCAGGCTTCATTTTATACATTTTAAACAACATAAAACTGCAACAATGTACTGCACTTAAAAGTTGCACAGTCCATCACAAAATGCATGAAACTAAACTTAAAGAACGCAGCTGCTGTAAAAAGAAAAGGCAGTACAGTCAAATAATAATAAACAGTGCATAAATGGCAGGCGCAATAATAACTGAACGCATTAAAACACAAATTAAAATGCAAGCTGGTGTTAGAGTTGCGTACAGATGCTAATGGAGCATGTTGCTGTCGCAGCTGTTTTTGTTTTTTAAATAACTTCTTTCGTGTTGATAATCTTTGCTCCGCTCCAGTGTCTGCGCTGTCATCTGGTTGCCCACTGTGTTTAGTCACAGGTCGGTCAGCTGTGTTTGTGTGTGTGTGTGGAAAACCAGAGCAGTTATTTCCACTGTGGTGTCCGCTGCCACCCGAAGTCCCTATAATTAGGCTGGCAAGGCCTGTGGGGGCCTCAGTAGTCTATCTTAAGTTGCACAACCTTTGCTCTTACATAACCCATAGGTGAGAGGAGGCAAAATAAACACCAGTCTGCTCCACTTGCATATCTGTATACAGTGGCGTCTGACCCAGAAACATGAGAGCTCATGCAGGAAACATTTAGCAATGGCTTGTTCTTGTCAGATGTTTGTGCAGATATCTTTCATAGGAGAAAGCCGATGTTTACATCGTCAAACAGAGTTATGGGTAATAAGACTCCAGTTATTTTACAATGTTAATCCATTTAATATGTTCAATACCATATCAGATCTTGGTATTTCCCCAAAATAATTATAATAAAGCTGCAGAGAGTGCACACTTGGCCAAGCGTGAGGTATCATTTAAAGTGTTAATGCCAGTGTACAAGTTAAAAGAGCATCAACATAAAGACATGTAGTCTGACTCACTCGTGGGTTTTCTATATTATATAATGTCCTGCAGTATTTATTTTCATGTTTTTTGGAAAGAGGTACAGTTGCTTAACAGAAATTATTCAGGCTTTATGTATTTGATGAAATGCACGAGAATACCCCGACGTTCCCCTAATGTTGTGTAATTAATAAAGTAATCTTCGGGCATTTTTGCTAACATTTTCACCCATCTAAAATCTGTTTTGATTATGTTCACAGCACAGGTGTTTCATTTAGCCCATGAATATTAGTCACACTGTATTATATAATTCATTCCCATTGTTTCTTGCCCTGCAGGATGGAGAGCTACTCCTGTAAGATGGCAGGGGATGATAAACATATGTTCAAGCAGTTCTGCCAGGAGGGTGAGCCGCACATCCTGGAGGCTCTCTCTCCCCCTCAGTCCACCTGCGCCACCAGCCCTTCACAGTGAGTACTGCGGCCCACAATGAAGGATGGAACAGAGTGTGTTTTCTTTACCAACAGAACCTTTTTAATCAAAAGTTATAAGATAATAAGGACTTTTCTCCCTCCTATATGTTTCTGTGCAGAATGGGGAAGAGCAGTGAGGATGGGGAGAACCCCCTGAGTGACAAGTGTTGCAGGAAGACTCTTTTCTACCTCATCACCACGCTCAACGAGTCCTTCCGGCCGGACTACGACTTCAGCGCCGCCCGGGCCCACGAATTCAGCCGAGAGCCCAGCGTCAACTGGGTTAGTATCCAGCTTTGAAGCACAGCAATTCATTTTTCGTCACAGATGCATTTACCATAACATGGAAACAACCATATTAAAATAAATAATTCTCTGCAGGTGGCTAATGCAGTAAACGGCAGCTTGTTCTCAGCTGTGGGAGAGGAGTTTAACTCTCTGGGCCCGGAGCTGTGGAACGCCATCGACCAAGAGATCAACCTTCAGGGCTGTGACATTTACAGGTACTGTATATCCTAAAGATAATGCATGCTGCTGAGAATCTGTGTCGACTTGCGCAATTTTTAAGCTCTATATCTTTAATGTTTTGTTCTTAGCTACAACCCTGACCTGGACTCTGACCCTTTCGGTGAAGAGGGGAGCCTCTGGTCCTTCAACTACTTCTTCTACAACAAGAAACTTAAGAGGATTGTATTCTTTACATGTCGCTCTGTCAGGTCAGCAGCCGACGCGCATCCACTTAGCATCACAGATTACTTGAAATACAATAAATATGCCATTCAAATACAAAATATTGGAAGTACTCACTTTTCGAGAGTTGTTCAGTTTCCAAATGACGACGGAAAGTTGTGCATACATGTGATCGTGTACAAATCTTTTATACCTGCAGCGTCTTGAGCGGCTATGGCCGAGATTGCCTTGACAATGAGCTGGACATGGAGCTGGACGAGGAGGAAATGGACGGCTTCACTGAGGACAGGTAGGACGATTAATATTTATTCTGATTTTGAACAGATGTGGTCGCTTCTTTAGAAAAGATGCAGGAGATGTGTTTGCAAGTATTATAACACATTTCATGTTCCACTGCACTTCTTCTGTGGTGGAACTCTTTTTAATTGGCTTGATTTACATTGATATCCTTCTCTTCTCCCAGGTTCCCCAGAGCTCTGTGCGTGTGAATTTTCCCTGAAGGACACTCCTCGGCCACAGAATATCTAGGCTTTTCCTCCTCCCTCCCCATTTTTCGCCCCATGTTCCTTTTTTAATTTTGCTGCCTCATCCAAAGCCATTTTCATGCTTTAGACTAATGCATGTTTGACGCCTTCTCTGTGAACCGTGAGCTGGTGGACATTTTTTTTTAAAAACCCTGCGGTAACTTAAAGGCTCCTCCTTTCTCCAGTATGGATTTTGACTCCAAGCCCAAGAGACCCCTTCACGGCTTAAGGTCTTGTGATGGATGATTGGCCAACAAAGACTGTAAGCGAGCTGAGTTTCTTGCAAATGATGTCACAAAGAGGAGTCCAGAAAACACCAGCATCAATCAAAACTGTCTGATTAACACATGATGATATTCCTACCTGGGAAGGCGCTGGGCTGGTTCTATGGAAACCCAGTAAAGACTGATCAGTGGAGAACTCTGTGGTTTGATTGTTTGCTATGTTTGTGCGTTGCTTTTTATGTGTGACAGTGATGTTACTGTGACGACTTTTTCAGCACTGAGTTTGAAATTTAAAAACGCTGCATTTATAACTAAAACTTGTATTATTGAATCTTATTACCGCGAATGCTCGTCTGTACTTTAGACAGTAGGGCACGGCCCAAGGAAACTATTGGCGTGTGGGTTGCAGCTTAAAAAAAACGTATCTGCTTTTAACAAATGTACCATTGTTTTGTTTCAATCCACTTTTATTCAGTTCCATGATTAATTTTATGTCGTATAAAAATCCAGTATTTTTTCACTCTTCCCCTAACCTGGTTTATTCCTGGTTAACCTGTTTCTAAACGTCTGTCTTGCCAGTGTTTTTCCTTTGCTCATTACCTCAGTGCAAAGGCTTAATTGAAAAGTGAATGTATAGTACAATTTTAGAGGAAAAACATTACAGTAAAATGTCTTGTACATTATTTTTTAGAAATCGAGAAGCTCCTTTTACGTTCCGTACAAGTGGTTAGGAGTTGTCTTTTCTTGACTGCTCTGTGCTTCATTTGATTGGCCGATATATTGCAGATGTGAATAAACTGGTGTTTGAATCATACTTTTATATTGGTTCTTCTCTTTGAAAAATGGTAAATCACTCAAACTTGGAAAGACTGAGGGAAGGTAGCATTTTAGTCCAAGCTTTTAATTGTCCGTTATTCCTATCTACAATGTTATTTAATATTCTGAAAAAGAAACAGTTTTCCAGCTCAAAGTTCAAAACAAACTTTTAATGAAAACAAAACTGAAATACAGTACAGGACACAGACTGGACACCACCACACTGACAGTGTGAGATCAAGGTAAAAGCTGTAAACCTTAATGCTGCACAGTTCACCCTTTTTCCTCTGTGTAAAAATACCTTGTCCAACAACAAACTATACTCTAGAGACCCTGTCCAAGATGGGACACCTGTCCTGTGCCACCGTTTGGATTCAGACTCCATGAAACTCATGCACCTCCAACTTTTTGGCCACTGTGAAACTAGCAAAAGGTAGACATGGTTTCAAAGTGACTCGTGCATAGATCTGTTACCAAGTTCAAGGAATTCTTATAACGGGTCAAAGGAAACAAGGGTAAAAAAAAAAAAAAAATCGTGGCCAGACTTAGATTCATACATACGGTCCTCCAGACACTCACAACAGCATGGTTAAGGCTGAGGATCAAGTATTTTAACTATATGATGGCCAAAATATTAAGTTAAAATCATCTTAATGCTACTTAAAACCACTGAACCTTCAAGTCCAGATGGCTGACGAGTAACAACATCTCCATAAACGTATGGCACCTATTTGATGGTGGCGTATCCTGATCCCTTTGTTTTAAAAAGTACAAAATGTTTAAAAGAGAAATGTGCGCCAAAATGGCAGCAGGAAATGAATGACATGTTTATGACGATGCAGTGGATCTGCCACACACACACACACACACCTGCAGAGCACCAATGATCATCTGTTAATACCAAACAGGTCTAGATACTAACTCGCCACAAGCAAACCTGCACTCCTTTATAAAAGCTAAAAGCAAAAATAAAAATCATAATGCATCATTGACAAAATGTAGTTTCAATTTAAAATACTGTCATTAAAATTAAGCATTGTACTTGCACTTTGCAAAATTAAATAATTGGCTAAATGAAGGGTCTGCTTTAAGAAAAAGTTTGCATGCCAACACTGAATCTACACCATGTGGCTCAAAGTTAATAAAAGGGAGATTCATATTATAACACATTTCGATACGGCACCAAGAAATTGTAGTGTGAGTATAACCACTGACGATGTAGCTTATGAAACTGAAATCATGTGTAACATTAATGACTGTGCTAAAAATGATAACGGAAAGAAAACAACAGATGAACATTATTCTGAAAAACTCCCTTGTGCCATCATTCCCCTCAGAACTGGATTTACAATACTGCTTGTAATCCCTTTGTTTGTCCGGTCACATTTTTACCTGAACATGAACAAACTTATATCGATGAAAAAAAATTAAAATAGAGCTGCACCAAAGTGATGTTTATGGCATTCTCTTGATATGATATAGTGTGACATGATATGTATGTAGTGTAAATATTGTCCAGTGCAGCCCTGCTTTGCACTTGGACATACTCTTAACTTATAGAAATGATCTTCTTCTCCTCCTTTACTGTAAAAGTGACCGTTGGTTCCAGATAGCCACGTCGTTTCACCAGCTCCTGTCGCGTCCCGTCAACTTGGAGAAACACCAACTCCACTGTAACAATTAAGCTGTGGAAGGTGTCAATAATCCTCCGCCTTGTACCGTCTCCAGAGGTCAAAGTCCAAGTTTGTCATAAAAAAAATAATAATAAAAAAGTAACAATGAGCAAGTAAGGAGAAGCTGATGTTGCCACCGTGTGGGTGGTGCAGGTAATCAGGCCATTGTCGGCTGAGGGAGGGGCTATCTGAGTCCAGCCCGCGAGGTCATCCACTCAAGGCCTTGGCATAAACTGGAAAACAAGGCAGATGTGTCAGCGGAGGAAGAATGTACATACTTAGACAGAAAGCAAATTCCAAGGATGTCTCAATCGATTTAAAACATGGCAGTTTTTTGCCCTTGCTGCACTAAATATTTACAATATACAAGTGATAGACGGATAAAACTCAATGAGGCTTTCTTCCAGTTTGTGCTGAGAAAAGAAGTAAAGTTTCAGGGTTTTAAACTCTGCACACACACAGTGACATCTGGTGGTTTACAGAACTCATAGCAGCCCTTCAAGACAAGTCCTATGTATTTATTCAACCTATTAAACTTTTGTTTACAGTGGTGTGTGTTATAGTAACATAAATAATAAATGGCAAAGTATTGTATGTTGACATGAAACATGAATGTAAATAATGGGTGTGGTGTAGGTCCACTGTGGACTCATGTGTTTTAACTACAAATGTGACATCTTGCAGATCGCAGCATAATATGATAGATTCAAGAAAGACATTCATTCAAATATTACTTTCATTATAATATTACTCGGTAACAGATTGAGATATTTCCATACATAATGTATGATCATCAGTTAACACACACACACACACACACACACACACACACACACACACACACACACAAACACACACACACACACACACACACACACACACACACACACACACACACACACACACACACACACACACACACACACACACACACACACACACACACACACACACGCACACACACACACACACACACACACACACACACACACACACACACACACACACACACACACACACACGTCTTACCCCTCTCCTGTAAGTGCACAGCAGGACTGTATGTGCCAGGGGTGATCTTTGATGGAGCTCAGGGTGAGGTATTTGGAGATCTCCGCTGCAGACATACAGTCCTTCATATCCTGCTTATTGGCAAATATCAACACAGCTGCTTTCCGCAGGTCCTGAAGGGAGAGCAGAGAGAACAATGAAACCACGACCACGCTCTCCGACACATTTTGAAGCTCTTAACAATGCAGCGGGGTGGGAATGGGTGGGCTATGCTTGTTTAGAATCACAAAATCACACTCCGTTATAAAAAGAGTGTGTGTAGTCTGCTTCCTTGTGGCCATACGGAGCTGTGTTAAGATGGCCGTTTTACCTCGTGCGCCAACATCCTGTAGAGCTCCTCTTTAGAGATGGCCAGCCTCTCTCGGTCGGTGCTGTCCACCACCAGAATGATGAACTGCAGAGTAGGAAGCAAAAACCCTTCTCAAAAAGACATTTACAGCAA
Organism: Bovichtus variegatus; assembly: GCA_943593645.1. NCBI lineage: Eukaryota > Metazoa > Chordata > Actinopteri > Perciformes > Bovichtidae > Bovichtus > Bovichtus variegatus. Next base: position 8,574,958 of record CALSCE010009814.1, read on the forward strand.
TGAAATGCAACACAGCGGGTGAGTATTTCCGGGGCCAAGGGCCTCACAATGGGTACTGGTGACTGCTATGCTAATAGCCCTCTTTTTGATTGAGAGAGTGACCCCGTATGACAAAAGACCAATGGCATGGTAATGTTGCTGAGATGTGAGAGACGCCATTAAAACTAAACTACACAGGAAAAGGTTTCAACAGCACGCGTTATCCAAGATGACTGTGACCGAAATCACAGCCGGGGATCTACAGGAGTTTGACACTGCTTCACTGTGGAGTGAAAGAGTGACGTTACCATAGTTACTGTAGGGTTACTACAATATATGGTCCCTAAGTGACTGTCGGGCTTTTAGTAACTCTGTTGTAACAGCTTCTCTGCCATAAATATTAAATGTTTAACTGTAAACACAGGTTGAGTACATGATATACTCTTCCAATATGCTGCATTAACCTTCTGTAAGATGATCAAGCAAAAATAAATCTGTTGTGACAAATCTCAAGTGTAAAAAAACAAAAACACCACAATGACCACTTTTAACACGGCTGAAACTGTGGTTGCAAATATCAATTTTCTCATTTAAATCGATTAATCTTTTAGTCTATGAAATGTCAAAATGTCTCCAAGCCCATGGTGTTGGTCAATCCGCTTGTTTTGTCCAACCAACAGTCCAGAGCTAAACAGTATTTAATTTACTGTCATATGTGACAAAGAAAAAGCAAATCCTGACATCAGAGATGAAACCAGAGAATGTTTGTAATTTTCGCTTGAAAAAACAAGTCTAAAATGATTAATTGATTATTTAAAATAGTTGCCAACTCATTTTCTGTCGATTGACTAATTGTTGAAGCTTGAGAAAATAGGAAAAGAAATCCATCAAAAATATCCCAAAGCCCAAGAGGGCATTTTCAAATTGCGTGTTTTTCTGACCAACAGTCAAAAATGTAAATATATTCAGTTTACTATCACATAAGATATAGAAAATGAGCACATCTTCACAATTGAGAGGCTTGAAAAATGATAGAAACGGTTAATCAAATCACCAAAAAAGTTGGCAAATAATAATCAATCTGTCGATGAATGCTTTCAGCTCTTTAGCAGAGACGTGCAGGAGAGCAAGAGTTTAGGAGTCAGGTCATGTGTGAATAGGTGTTTGCATTTACTTGTGACCTGTTGCGTGGTATGAACGGTCAAAAGCGGGTTAAACCCACACTGAATATCCCATGTCATGGCAGATGTTACATCAGAGTTTCATTCACGCGAGAGCTCTCTTTAAGACACATCTGCCTCGGCCCTGACTCCTGTTCTTCTCCTTCTTTCTCCCAAACACTGCGGCGGCTGACCCTCGCTTTGCCGTTCAGTCGGGCCTCTTTGTGAAAGGCTGACCCCTGACACTGGGCGGCCCCTGCTGCAGTCTGTGCTCTGAACAAACACACCAGCTGCCACGCTCAGGAAGAGCAGCGCTGCTGGACAATGCTCCTGTTCCCCATATCTGATAGAAAGTAGTACACGGTGTACAACATGCGTTATCATAGTGTTGCTTGCATTTCTCACCTCTGTATTGGAGTAGTAAGTGTTCCAGGAGGACCTGAGGGACTCCTGCCCTCCTATATCCCACATCAGAAAGTGAGTGTTCTTCACCACGATTTCTTCCACGTTGCTCCCGATGGTGGGTGAAGTGTGGACGACCTCATTCATGAGACTTGATGAAAACAGAATCAAAAAGTTAGTTTTTGCTGGAAAAGGACGACTGAGCAGAAGTAGGTTCCAACTGTAACTTTGATAAATAAAACTACTCACAATTGGTAGAGGATGGTGGTTTTCCCTGCATTATCTAGTCCGACGATTATCACCTTGTGCTCTGCAAAAGAGATGCAGTAAAACACAAACTTCAAGAGGACATTGTTATCAAGAAAACCCTCATGTAAATTCAGTTTCTTCACCGTCAGTCCCTGTAAAAGCCCTAAGAGGCAATGAGTATGTCATAAAGTATATCTGGTCACAGTATATACAACGCATTCATGTCATTCATTGCTGCCTATTCAAAATCATACGGGCTGAACTTATTTCCTGACCTCTCCCCAACCCCCCCACCCCCATTATCGCTGAAGCTATAGAACTTCTTTCCATTCATAAAAACCAGCTAGCACAGCTTGCAACAGTAAAGGCTTTGACGGCCGTGAAGCAGACAAACATAACAGACTAAATGCAGAATCAGAGCTGACACAGACATGCCAACATATACCACTTTAGTGTTTTGACTTTTACGCCCTTTTGAGGCCTCTGGCAGCTGAGAAGGAAGGAAGTCTGGTCAGAGGGCTCACAGTTCTGACAGTTTGTGCATCAGACTGGGTTTTGGAGGTCGTTGCATGTCTATTGCTTCCCAAAGGGGAAGCTACCCTGGGACGATCCTGACAGCACAACTAAACCAAGTGTAGCCATTACAAAAAAAGTCCCTTTTTAACAACTCTAAAAAAAATGTAATGGAAACAACATCTATTGTATAGAGGAAAAATTGTTACTCCAGCACATCTAACCCGAGGTTAGGTCAGATTTCCTTTAAAATGTATTATTTCACTGAGAACAAACTAGATATTAATATCAGCAGTCAATGATTTATTCCAGTGGATTACTTGAAAGTAGCCATCTAAGCAGAGGTTAGTCATTTCTAAAACTGTAATGAGTTTCTTCTGCATATTTATTAAACCAAATATTGACAATATTACTAGGGGGAAATGCTAATTTGCATGCAAGTATCTTTGACTTTATTGTTTTGGTCTTCTACCACAAAATGGAGCACTTGTTAGTGGTGATACTGCACCTCAGGCTTAAGAGCGTGCCTTCCTTTAGCACACACTGCAGCAAAAATGTTACAGAAAAGAATAAAGCGATAAAACATCAAAGACATATTTAAAGTGAAATTAAACCGTTGCCAGCACCAGTACTTCTGGTCTGGTTTGCTACTTTTCAGGTGATCTATTTACTGTGTTGATGACATGTATTTATCTAACAATGCCACTCAGGCTTCGCCTTTAAACTCTTGAAAGTGAATGAAACTTGACACCAGGAACAGTGTAACCCAGAATTAGGGAATGAAAGTAGGAGTCAGTCTCTGCTCTCCTTGGGGCCAGGCAACAATGCAACACAGGCAAAAGGAATTAAATCAAGAGGGATTCATACAAATTCACAGTACTAGAGTAGAATGTGAAAATGCACGAATGTTTTTCTTTTTCTTTTAGCAGTTTTTTTTTTCTTTAGCTTAGCATGAAACACCAGATCCGTTATTACTACTTTAGTTCAATATCTCGATTTCCTATTCCCTCATTACAGCAAATATAACACTCCCATATTGGAAGAAAACTGCTGCACAAACCAGTAAAATGTAGTTAAACACTTACTTAATAACTTAAATCAGATTAGTAGACTCAATAAACTCAATTATATGAAAGCACACCTTCACTACATACCCTGCGGCTTGAAACTAGAAGATATACATTTCCCCCTTTGTAATATGTCAGTGTGAACACACACACAAGTGAAAGACAAACAGGTATGTGTGTTAAATGGTGGGATTATCTAGGCTCTTTGTTGCTTTTTTCTCCTCGGTTTATTTTGTTGTAGCCTACTATTCCTTTGTTTTTCACTTTCTGACCGAACTACAAATAATTTTTTTTTAAAACTGAGCAACAACTGAATAATTATCTGTGAATATATTTTCTATGGGGAAGCAAACTGCACCGTTGGGGGTAAAAAAAAAAAAATACTTCACATTCAACACATTTTTTGAAAGTCAGGGGAAAGTTATGTAATGTTATGAGTGCTGGAAAGTGAGGTAAAGCTGATTGACAACTGGATGAACACACTCATGCAGGCTTACTGTGACTTAAGTTAATCACGTTGCTTGACAAACGGATCAACACTTTAACTATGGGATGTGGAGCTGTAGTTTAAATGGTTGTTGTGAAGTACGAGTGAGACAAAGGCAGCTCAGATGGGAGCCCTGAAGTCACAGCGAGATGTAGCGAGATAATTCGCCCCCATCTGTTATTATGGGTCTTGCTGCTCACTTTATGCTAACGAGCTAACAGTTATTATCCTCGGTTGAGTAGCTAGCGGGAGGTTAGTGAGCCGTTAACAATTTCACCGACACCCACCTTGGTTACAGAAGAAGCTCCACAGTTTGGCGAATATGAGGCCCATTGTTTAGGTTAATGTCCGCCCGTCTGTCGGTCAGTAGAGTGGGCAGCAGCACGGAGCTTCTCCACTCTCAAGTCCACACCGTTCAATCCGCGGCAGGCTGCGGCCAGCTAACATTAGCTGGATGATCTCTTGTCCGCGAAACACCTCACCGACCTTTTGAACGCAGACTCCATGCGCTCCGGTTAGCTAACGCGAGGATAAAATGGCGTAACGTAACATAGACGTGGTGTGTTATTATCGTGCGGCTCAGGTAAGAGTTAAAGCCTCCTCAAATCGTATAAACACAGGGTGGTAAGTGCGGCACTGCGTTGACTCTGCCCGCACGGCTTCTTCTGCTCGGTGGCTGCTGGCAGTGGTTTGCTGAAAAAGCAACCCAAGCTATTCAGTTCTCGTCCAACGTGATGACGTCGAGGCGTGTACACGTTGGCTTTTTTTTTTTAGAGCAGTTTTCAAAAACACATAAAAAAACAAAAAACACACGAAGAGAGAAGACGAACATACATAACTATTATATAAATGTAATCTATAGTACTTATTGTACAGCCTACTAGGTAGTAGGCACAGTACAACAGATACTAATAATGTTTTATTTCACCATTCAGTCAAATAGATTTGTACTTTCTGACTTTTTTCCCTAGGGTATTTTACTTGTATTTATTTATTTTATTGTTATTACGATGTAAGATTTGTATTGTGTATGTGTCATCGTAACCTTATTTAAAGTCTCCCTATTTAACAATTATAAACAGTACATAAACTATGCAACAATAATGTAGTTGCAAGCCGATTTAAGTTGTTATTCATGTACATGCCGTAATTGAGGCCGGTGTACAAACAGATAAAGAATGACAATATAGTAAAACACAATATGGATGATATAAAAAATGTCTTCATAGGGGAAGTTATAATTGCTGACAAATACATTAATAAATACTTTTTTTTAAAATTACTACATTATAATGTGTAACATTTAAAGTTGTTTTTCTGTTTAAATACTGCATATATATATATATATATATATATATGTACGCTGCATATGTAAATAAAACACACATACTATACAGGTGTTTGTGATCAACAGGTTGCATTACTTGGATTTATGAATTCAACTAGTGTCATGTGACCAAGCTAGTGACGAATGCGGAAGTAGTAGCCAAAACACCAACGGTCCATGCCTTCACGAGCGTGAGTAGCTAAAGATGATTAAAATAGCCTTTACATCGCTATCACACTTATATTAGACTATTGACCAGCCATTACTTATGAATGTAAGAAGCAGGTGTGTTAAATAGGAATGACTAAGAGTAATCAGATTATAAATATGACCTGTGTCTTGCACGTAAAGTAACGTTAGGTATATTATAAGATATTATTTAGCACTTCCTCAGGTCATTCATACCGCAATGGTTGCTGTTATTTAAATCTCTCACATTTGTTACATGAACTTCAGATAGGGTCAGTAATAGACGGACATTGTGGGGAAGGATTTACAAGTTACGAGATAAATAGCTTTTTATTTTGATTAACATTTCTAATAAAAATACATTATTTTTACGTTTTTTTAAATAGTTTTATTCTGTGCTTTACGGCATTTTGTTTTATTTGCATGTGTTGAATTGCTACTTATCTTTTATCTTCATGATTTGTGTTTTATTACACTATTGGTATTATTCATTTACTGAATGTTAGTTTGTATAGGGACAAGCATGAACCATGTACAAAAAGCTAACAATTTTACCAACAATAATACAATACATTTACCATAAAACACAGTGACAAGCACCAGAACAATCAGGACTTTTCCTTCTTTATAAACTGTTTCACATTGAGTTTAAAATCAACCCAGTTGTGATCAATTTTGAGTTATGTTGGTCTTCTTCTTCATTATTATTATTATTATTACATCTGTCTCTGTACTGTGGATTAAACAACAGTAAAGAAGAAGAGTGTTTCCTCTTTGATTATCCACCACAATGTCAGCAATCATCATCAGAGGCTTCCAAACTGTAACCACACCTTTCTACATTCTTCTGTCACAGTTCAATCATGGTTCATTTGCTTCTCTTTTACTGATAATATACTTTTCTTTGTACAGATTGAAGATAATGTCTGTTTTTCCAAGGATTTCTCTGAAGCCTGAAGTCTCAGATTATCTCAAGAGTGTCTTCTTAAACAATGAGGTAAGAGTTTAATTGTTTTTCTTTGGAAGCAGTTTCTGTCTTCAGGCGAATCATAAATACACCTCATAAAAACGAGACGTCTACCTCTCTTTCAGTGATAAAGATAACGCGTGGATGATGCGGGAAACTTCACAGTGTAGCTTAGATTTTAGATAAACTCATGTCACGACTACAAATTCCTTCAGAAAACCCTCCCACTCATGGCTTTCCACCAAAATGTTGTTATCATGTTCTGCTCATTTTATCTCCCTACACAATTGTCTAAATGCTCTTCCATAGCTTGTTTTTCTTTTCCTTTTTTGGCCCAAAAAACAGACAAATGTAATAATACTGAAATCCCAGAATCAACCCTAAAAAAACTTCCCATGTGCTTGATGTCCTCAATGGTAGCGTTGATGCTAGGAACTATTTATTAATTATGTTTAATAGGAGACTTAAATGATGTTAGTTCAAGGCAGTATTTTTATTTTCTCTCTAAAATAGTGTAAGATGACTGTTTTTAGGAGTATTTGCTAAATGTGAAAGGCTGAAAACATGAAATTAGTCAAGTTCCTGGTTTTCTAATAGTTTAATCTCATATTTTTCCTCTTTTTAACATGGTCTTGTTTTCATTCAGGTGTTAGCTGCAGTCGGCCATCAGAAGGCAGAATGTCGTTTCGAGAAGCTGCTCACATGTCTGTCTCACCCTCCTTCGTACACTTGCGTTCGGGCCAGCACTCATCTAGCTCCCCTGGAAGAGATCAGACGCATGTTAGGAGAGGAGCTGAAAAAGGTGAGAATGAAAGAGGGAGAAAGGGAATTACCCACAGTGGTGGTCAGTCCAGTCAAAACCATTCAGTGTGTTGTTGTTATCGAAGCAGCAGATGTGCAGCTCATCAGCAGAGGAGGTCTCCGCTCAGATTCTTCCTCATCCGCGAATTCCAGATGTGCTGCTCCTTCCCGTCGATGGCCCGAGGTATGTAAGGAATGCTGGCACAACGTCAGACAAATCTGAATCTGCTTTATGGAGTACACACGCAGACCTAAATCGCAGTCCGACCACTGGGCGAGTCTGAGCCAAACCCACACGGAATTTCATGGAATGACGACAGAAAAAACACTGAAAATTGTCATTTACCAATTCGAGTAGTGCACACTTTTTTTGAGGTGTACAGTTTGTTTTACTGTAATACAGTAACCGAACAAATAAGATCTATTTTTGAATAAAATTTCCCCCACCGTTTACATTTTTGAATACACCTGCCTATTAATAATAAAGCAAAGGAAAAGCTTAAATATGTCGCGAATAATGTCTCCATTATCCAAAAGATCCGTACTACTGATGTAGAAGTGTGTGACTTCCCTCTCTCTCGTGCTCTCAGACCTGTGAAGCAGCTCCGCTCGGAGGTGGTGGTTGGCGCTCAGTGTGGCAGTGCCGTACTGAGAGGCGCTCATGTCTTCGTCCCGGGGATCCTCGCCAGCCCCAAGTGTAAGACTAAAAAGACAGATGCTGTCAAAGTCAATTAAAAAAAAACATATTTAGTTATACTTCGACTTTGGTGTGTTTTCGCTCTCAGACATGAAGGCTGGAGATGTGGTGTCTGTCCTCTCCGACTTGGAGGGTCGGTGCACCCGAGGAGCCACAAGCTTCCAGGGAAAGAGAGGGTTTGTGGGAAACGGAGTCGCTCACGTTGACCGCTCCAGCATCTTCTGCACAGACGAACCTGCCAAGTGAGTAAACTTTTTTTTTTTTAAAGATAAAAATATATGACTTCATAGGGGGAGTGAACAATATATGTGCAAGAGTTAAAAGCCTTTTATTATAGTGGCCGCATGATTCAAATCAAGACAACTGCAAATTGATCACGCACCAGTCTTTTTCTGGGTCAAACCGTCATATTGATTAAGTGGTTTCAAATTCAAAAAGTAAAAGATATAATTAGTCTCTGTCGTCTGTTATTTTAGAGGAATAGGTGTTCGGATGGTAGAGCCACTTTATCAGAGTCCTTCCTTCGATGGTGTTCTACCCAACCTGGCATTCCTGCAGGTATTAATAATTTAATGAAGTAATTCCGTGTACTTTTCCTATCTATTAATGTCCCGAAAGTGTCACTAAAGGAATAATACAGTACAACAGAGTGCTGCACTTGTCATTTTTGGACACGGTTTTGTCTTATCTCGCGTGTTTTTTCATGATGTGCAGAACCTTCCCTCTGTAGTGGTGGGACACGTTCTCGGGCCGCGTCCCGGAGAAAGGATCCTGGATATGTGTGCTGCACCCGGAGGGAAGACCTGCCACATTGCTGCGCTCATGAGGGATCAGGTACAAATTGTGCACTCAGCTGCAGATGTTAGCTGCTCGAGGGATCAGAGTTAATATTCAGGCTTTCAATCTGCGAATCCTGTCTCTAAAATATACATCAAATATACAGCTTGATCTCGAGCAAAATAGGGGTCGGACCCCCCAAAGGCGTCGCACGATAAATCTGAGGGTTAATGAGACGATAAATGGGATTGTAGAGGATCAAAAACATATTTCTTCTTCACTTTCCTCCTGACATTTCTCTAATATTTATGTGCTGGATAGTTTTGGCCTTCAGGCTTCTAAAGGTTATTCAAATAAAACAATTTAAGAAAGGTTGAGCTGCTCATAAACTTGTGATGAAAGGTCATTCGTAGACATTTTGGTGGACACAAGCCAAAAAAGGTCTGGAAGCACTGATCTAGAAAATGATTGTTCCTAAGAATAGGACGTGTTCATTCATGCTCCGCACTCCTGACACGACTTTGGTTGCTTCCGTGTCCTCCATGAAGAAGACACATGCTAAGTGTAATATAATAAAATGAGTAATCCAGTTAGCTAGTTACGTACATTTATTAATTTCAAAAACAAAAGTGTAGTGAAAATATAGAATTAGCTGTAAATTGTAATTTCATCCAGTAGAAGAGTCCTGAAATAAATACAACCTTTGTGAAACTTATAATTAAGATATAGACAGGCCACATTATGTTATTACACTGCAGGTATGACCAGTGGTGGACAGTAACTACCTACATTTACTGAAGTTTGTGCTGAAGTATAATTTTGAGGTACTTGTACTTTAGCGTTTCCATTTTATGCCACTTTATACTTTTACTACACTACATTTATCTGACCGCTATATTCACAAATGACTTTGCATATTATTTAAACTATGTGGTTGGCTTAAAAAAAAACATTACGCATGTGTTCTTAATGCTTGTGGAAAGCATTTAAATAAAAAAAAAAAAAATCATATATTCTAATTCTGCAACCTGCCTCATTTCTAGAAGATTTCTTAAACAAGTTTAATGATGATGCATCAGTGTAAATAATACTATATATATATATATATCTCACTATTAAACGGGATACTGCATGATCAGTATTTTACTTGTACATTTAGCTGATACTGTTTTTATTTGAGTAAGATTTTGAATTCAGGACTTCTACATGTAATTAAGTATTATAAAGGATATGAATACTCTAAAGCTGATGCTATTTGTTTCTTGCTTCTGAATTTCTGTCTCTTTCCGTCTCACGCAGGGCGAGGTTGTGGCCCTGGACAGAATCAAAAATAAGATCGATCGAATTCGTCAAAATGCCCAAATTTTGCAATTAAGTTCAATCAAAGCGTATTGCTTTAACAGCACTCAAGCTGTGAGCAGCAACCTGGCACAGGAAACTGAAGGTGACTGCAGGGACACATAAATAATATATATATATATATAAATGCCAGGATTCAGTGTATATATTATATAGCACTTCTGTTTTTACTGAACATATTGCAGGACCTCCCTTCCCTCCTGAAAGTTTTGACCGGGTTCTGCTGGACGCCCCCTGTAGCGGACTCGGACAGAGACCCAACATGTCCTGCACCTGGAGCCTCAAGGAGATCTGTTCCTACCAGCCACTGCAGCGCAAGTTATTCCACACTGTAGGTTTTACCACACACGGATGAAGCGCGTTCACGTCCTTTTGTTCCTCGCATCACATTGATAGTAGCTCATTTTGACCAGTAGATGGCAGCATGTGGCATATATTACACTGCTGTGTGGTTTACAGATTTAATTCACATTTAAAGGCAAATACATTTCAAAATTCTCTTACGTAGTTGTTCCACTGCTCAAAGTTGTGTCTGACAGAAACAGTACTCTAATTTCATCAAGTGACTTTTCAAACCTCAATGCACTGATGCTGTAATACTGAAAAATTTAGATTTATACACTAGAATATTTTCTATGATTTTACACTCAATCGGGTGTTAAAAAATGTACAGGTACAGTTTTTTGGCTAAAACTTCATGTATTGTGATAGCTGGTTATTTTTTTTTTTTAAAGAAGCTCCAGAAAGTATTTCTAACTTATACTTTAAGCAATATTTGCTCACATTTTCCTTACTTTTTATACAAATGTACATACATGTAGACAAAAGAATGTTCAGTCTGTATTAGAGTGCTTTTTCTTTGTAGTATGGCTAACAGATGGATTACTAGAGGGAGATTAGAGTCCCATGCAGAGGACATCATTTATCCCATGACGTATAGTGATACATCAGTGTTCACGCGCACATCCTCAGTTATTCAGCATCTAGACTGAATAAAGACTCATTTTTGTGTCAGTGCTTGTATACAGTTAAACCGGCAATAACTGATTGTTTGGCCTCTTGTGGGCAGCAGAAACACAACTGACCGTATAAATTGATATGGCAAACATGTTAGCAAATAGTTTGTTATTTACACATCCAGCAGAGAAACATGGTCATTCATTTGGAGTCCAATATTCATACGCCAAGTGCTCCACTATGTTTACCAGAGAGTGTCAAACTTTCTTTTTTTAAAATTGTTTTAAAGCTTGGCCAACAACAATGCTATGAGTGGACCAAAACAGTAAAAACTAAAACATTGAGCTGAAACTCAGGATAGAGCTCCGTCACGCTGAGGAGAATTCATCATTGCGATTGGAGCAACCGCTTTCACATTGTTATTTAAAAAAAAAATATATTGATTTAATAAAAGGTCTTTATGTATTGCAGGCAGTGCAGTTATTGAAGAAAGGAGGGGTTCTTGTGTACAGCACCTGCACTGTGACTCTAGCAGAGAATGAGGAGCAGGTAGCCTGGGCCCTCAAAACCTTCCCCTGCCTCACGCTTCAGCCTCAGGTAAATAAAGAAACACTTCAGCTACGTGGACAGAATCACAAATATGATGTTGGGAAACCTCACCAAATCAAACTTTTGTTTCCAGGAGCCTCACATCGGCGGAGAAGGCATGCTGGGAGCCGGCCTGTCACCTGAGCAGCTGCGCCTCCTCCAGAGGTTCAGCCCTGAGCTGAGCTGGGACCAGACAGGAACGGCAGCCCCCCTCCCCTGCAGAGCCGACGGCGACACTATCGGCTTTTTTATTGCAAAGTTCCTGAAAAACTGACCGGAGGGCATGTTTTGTCTTACAGCACCATCAGCTCTCACACGAGACTGCAGACGGGAACAATAGTGTTTATATTACAACACTGTGTGTGCTTTGACGGGGCAGTGTTGACAAAGACGCTCACTGTGCTGTTTACAGCATCTGCCTCTTAACAGCTGCTCTCTGAAACTGCGGGCCATATAGGGATAAGCTTTATAAACACCGAGGGCACGAGAGAGGAGAGTGCAAAGGAGGGAGGGGTGGAGGCACGTGGGGATGGAGAGTGAATGAGTATTGGCAAATGCAGCAGTGCTTGCATCGCCATAACAACAGTGACGACACAGCTGCCATGGTGACCGTGGATTCGCTGGATTTTAGAGATCAGGAAGTAGCGTGCAGAAAGAGGTCATGAGAGGTATTAACAATTTAGTGTCTTTCAGTAGTGGTAGAGACAACTGGGACTTCTAATTAAAACTTCTGCTGCTCGTAAGAGGGAAATTATGCTGTGTGTAGTTCAGTCACCAGAAGGAAATTATTCTTTTTTCAAAATAAAAGTTCCTTTTAAAAAAAAAAAAAAAAAGTTCTCTCCATGTTCATGAATATATTAAGCAACTGCACATTATCCACTCATGAAATATTGCTTTAAATATAAATTACAATACTTATTTAATGCGAATTGAATTATGGGTGTCCATTAAATCTGCAGAATTTTTAAATCTGTGCTGACAGTGCACACACATCTGGCCCGTTCTTCCATTATGCAGCATTTTGAAGACCTTCACAATGACCTCCGCTCAATCCCTCTTCCTGGGAATACCATTAGACTCTTATAAGTCCATCCACACACATCTGTCTGGAAATGCCAGATGACTGCACATCACCTCCCTGTATTTGTGCATTTCACTGTATGTAAACTGCGGATTAAAATGGCGGCTCTTAACTTCTGCACTGAAGGTGTTTTTTTTAAAACAACATTTAAATTCTCAGAGAAAAACCGCTGCTTCTTTGTGAATGCGTGTTTGTCTATTTTCGAGGCATCTGTGTGTGGAGAAGCTATTTTTGATGCATCCCCTCAGTATTGTCATTCATCTCCATGTTGTCATGACGACTCAGGAGGCAGGCCGAGGAGTCTACCTCAATTTTTCAGCAGAGTTTCAGAGGACTATTTATAGACGCCGCTCTCCTCCTCTGTCTGGGTCTTCTGACAAAGCACACATCAAATCCTTCTCTCCCCTCGTCAGTCCTTTGTTGCCAACTTTATTCTTTATATTTATGCATTATGTACATACACATGTACACTGTTAGAAAATCTGTAGTGCTACCAATGTAGCATAGAAATGGGGTGTTTTTTTATAATTACAATTTTCAGGCAAAATCAAAGAAAGTGAAGGGATAGGGTGGGTTTGTAAACAGAGGGGCATGGAGCCAGCTCAATTCAGATTTTCAGTATCATGGAGTATTACATGAAAAGTTTAAAGTTGATCCAACGTCATTGACTAAAAATAGATTGCGTTAGTAGGGGGAGTGAATTAATGGCAAAAGACAAAACAATCTTTGTCTGGTAAACATGTTTGAATAGTTTGAGTTGCAAATGCATCTTTTAATGTTTTAGTGAGGAACGTACTGAAGAAGATATCCTAAAATGAACATTCTTTATACTCTGAGGTGGGAATTAAACAACATTCATTAGAAAAAGGGGGTCAGACTTAATAAAAGATGAACCTTGAAGGAGTTTTGGTAGTAGACCTACAGCAAAGTTGCAATGTCATATCAAATTTCACTTGAAACCAACGTGAATCAGTAAAAGTGCAGAATAAAGGGTGTATCAATGTTATAAAATGTTTCTGGACCCATACAAAGAGAACAGTACTGCATCTACGAGAGGAAGTTGTAGAATTTGTTTGTCTTGTAAGGCAAGACTAAGGTGCACCTCGAGGGAGGCTTAAATATGTCAGAACCAAATGTCTAAAACCATGGTTGCAGAATTTTGAAAAAGGAACTAAGCAATAAATGATAAACATAAAATTAAGGGCAGTAGTCTGACACTTTAGGGAATACGCTTACTAGCTTTCTTGCTGAAAATGAAATGACAAGGTCGATGTCACTTTTGTATCCGTCTGTTGCATATGAACCTGCAGCGAGCGATAGCAGCCGGTTAGCTTACAGCAAGCTACCTAAAGTGAAAACAACTTGATGTTTTTTTAGATTTAGTTATTTATACAAACTAAACAAAGAGATATAAAATGTTAATTAGTGAGCTTCAGATGTGTTTGCTTTTTTGTTACCTTGATACAAAGAAAGACTACCTGTCTTCCTGTTTACAGCTAAGCTAAGCTAACCGGCTGCTAGCTGTAGCTTCATATTTACCTGACTAATTTGAGTGGTATTGATCTTCTCATTTAGACCCAGTTGGCAGTTAATTAGGTAGCTAAAATGAGTGAAGTCTAATACAGTCCTGCTCTTAAGACTAACCTCAGTGATATAAATGGGGTTGACAAAATAATAGAAACACCTGCCAGTATAACGATACATAATACAATCCAACAGCACCAAACACCGCAGCCTCCAAAAGATCATGAAATTCAGTTTCATCAAAAACTGAACAATATAACCTTCATGAAGGTAAGATTAATTGCAGGACTGTTGTATTAGACTGCATTAGTTTTAGTTAGCTGTACCTAATAAACTGGTAACTCTCAGCAAGACAGCAAATAAACGTAATTCCAAAATTGACAAACTATTCTTTTAAACAAAATACCTCTGGAAATACAGCATCAAACTAACTTGGTTAGTCAACCATTGCAGTTAACCCTAGCAGTAGTCTGAATGAACAAATTATTCAAGTGGTAGCAAGCAAAAAAATAAAAACAATTAAAAAAATGCTAAATCACAGAAAGCACAGCTCAGTACAGAAAAAAAATTCTGCTTTTGTGTCATGCTTTATCAAACACAGGTTTAAAATATGCATATTTGAGAATATTCATGCATATCCACACATAAACAACGTCTATGCATAGATACACACATACATATATTTATATTTGTATCTATGTAATCAAAATCCTGCCATTGAAAAAGATGCAACAGCATTTACAAAGGAAGTGTACATAAATAGGATGCCGTGGTTTCGGGGTATAGCAGCACAATGGGAGAACAGAATGGTTAAGAGTCCAAATGAGCTTCAGGAGGGATTTGGTCCGTCACTGGTGGATGTAGGAGTCTCTGGCCCATTCCCCCTGATCTCCTCTCTTTTTGGGAGCCACCTCCCCCTCTCGGTCCCTGTCCCTGTCCCGGTCGTAGTAGTGGTGGTGGTGGTCGCGTGCCGGCCGGTGATGGTGCGAGCGCTGCTTGTTTCGTTCGTTATGGTCCTGTTCGCGCTCTTTTGAGCGATGGTGTCCCGTGCTGTGGCCGGCCTCGTCCGCCCCACCGCGGTGATGGTGGTGGTGGTGATGGTGGTTGTGGTCCCGGTGGGGCAGTGGCTCGTAACGCTGTTGCTGCTGGGGGTGCCCCTCCCCTAGATCTTCTTCCTCTTCCTCTTCTTCCTCTTCTTCCTCCTCCTCCTCCTCCTCCTCCTCATCGTCCTCTTCCCGGTGGAGGAGTTGAGTGCGTGGCTCGATATAAGCAGAGTCCTTGCTCTCTCGGCTCTCTCTGCTCTCGGGGGTCTCCGAGTCCAAAGTCTCCTGCCGGGAGAGGCCCCGGCCCCGACCGCTGTGGTGGTGGTGATGGTGGTTGTGGTGCTCAGTCCTGGTGGAAGACGAACGGTGGTGGATGTGCTGGGCTCTTCTGGAAGCCTCTGTCCTCAGTGGCCTCTCCTCCTCATTGCCCTCCCCCTCAGCCTCCGCATCGGCGTCAGCCTGGTCCTGGTGGTGGTGGTGGTGATGGTGATGATGGTGCTGGTGATCCTCTCTGGAGCCCTTTCTCTCCACTAATGCTTTATCTCCTTTCTGCTCTGCACTGTTGCCCTGAGGTCAGTAACACAATATCAGTCAGTTGGGTGAGAGAAAGCAAGAAAATGCACTGCAAACACACACAAACGCAACTCGTGCAGATTAATACTCACTTCACCCTAGTTGCTTCTGGTGCATATTGCATATTTGGACTCACACTTGAACACACACACACACACACACACTGCATGAATATTCATCAACCACACATTGAAGGTTAATGAATCCTGGAGGAACATTTATCCGAGGGCCTCTTCACACTCACCACACTAGCAATCATCACTATCAGGATTTTCCTCATTTTCAGTCTAACATTTCCCATTGTGATGGCAGTGGATGGAGAGAGGGGTAGAGGTTAAGGGATTATATAGCATTTACACTCGGATATTTGACATTAGCTGAAAAGTTATGTTATACCATACAAAATCATACTATGGAAATGGTATCCTGCATGACACGCTTAAAAAATAAAAAAAATAAAATAGAAAATCACCTTTAATAGTAAGAACTGTAAATTAATAGCATTTGAAATCGAGGATTTCAGGTAATTAGGATGTTGACCCACTGTTGTGCTGATCTTGTGCTTCTAACTAGCTTTAATTGCTGTATCATTGTATTACTCATTTAAAACTGTATGGTAAATCCAAATTATTCCTCATTATGTGCAAATTCAATAAGTCCAACAAAGCATCTCAGCAAAATACTTGAAAACACCATAAGTGTGTGTATTGGAACGGACCCTAAACCTCATTAACTGCAGGTTTTCTTCTTCTCTCTCTTTCTAGCCCTCTAGCACAGCTTTGCTACAGGTATCCCCACCCTCTCTGTGACCTCAGCTCTTGTACCTGCACGGCGGAGACTGGGGCGGGGCTGGAGGGCAGGGTGGCTGTGGGCAGCTTCGTTAGCATTGGGTTGGGGGGGTTGCAGCTGGTGGGGTGAGTGCTTTTCCAGTAGGCCTCCAGGTAATCAGCCATATGCTCACATGCATCCTCCAGCTGGTTCTCATCTAGGATGATGTCAAACATCTCCTGAGGAAGGAGAGAAAGGTGCAGAAAGGGTTAAAGAAAACAGAAAGGAGACATGTCGAGGTCGAGGAAACAAGACGGTGCTGTGGTGGAATTTCACAATAAAAGACTCTGATTCTAAGACTGTTTGGAGACATCTAAAATTATCTATAAACAAATCATAATGATCTTCATATACAAACTGTTAGAGCATAAGCACCAAATAGCATTAGGCATTAATTCTCAGAACATCTTAACTCCCTTAAGATATGGACTGCCATTTGAATTAAATTAAGCCTGCACTTTCACAAGCCTGGGGTGCTTGCTTCATTTTCTAAAATAATAACTAAGCAGATTACAGAGGAGCAGAAATAGAACTGGCACGAATTATAAAGCTTTGAAAAAAAAAAAATATCTGACTTCAGATATGCATGCAACTAATACCTGGAGCCAAAACCATCTCTAACAGACACAATTGCAGATTGTTTTAAACACTGGATTCAAGTCAGTGATAATTTGGGACCACTGTGGCGACTTACAGGAGGGCACTGAGCCAGTTTGTCTGCGGCCACCATCTGGACATTGAGGTGTTTGGCCTGAGACTTGCCTCTGGACTTGATGAGCCTCTGCAGCACCTGAGGGCAAGTAAGGCAACAAGGTCATGGTGTTTTATTCTGGAAAGAACGCCCTCACAGGCAATGCTGGAAAGTAAGTAAGTACATGTACTCAAGTATTGTACTTAAGAGGAATATTGAGGTTCGTGTACTTGACTTGAGTATTTCTTTTTTCTGCTACATTAAATTTGTACCGCACAACATTTTAGAGGGAAATATTGTTCTTTTTACTCCACTACTTTTCAAATTAAGATTTCCCATTAAAAACATATGATTGTTTTATAAAACACAATGCATTGTTAAAGAGTTTAATATAGTTGTCACGTTTCAGATGTGTACGAGTTTCTCCAAAGAAACATTTCCTCTTTAAACTTCTCACATGGTTTCAATAAATAACCGTTGCCACAAAGAATTTAATTAGTCAACATTTCACAAAAAAAATAAAAAAATAAATAAAATAAGAAAATAAATGAAAACAGATTAATGAAACTGAACTTTGACCCCTCAGATTTAACTTGTGACCCTTGGGAAGGGACACAAGTTTAAAGTAGTTAAACCAGCTCCTCCTCAACCAGCTACAACATTAAAATGCTGCTCATGCATCGATGCATTAGTATTAAAGTGTACTTCACTAATTTATCATTGCACTCCTGTAAAGTTGTCAGACTCACGCATCCGTCTTACCCGCCACAATGCAACTCATTTGCTGATAGTTCGCATTAAGTTGGGCTTTTACTTGTAATGGAGTATTTTTACATTGTTGTATTAGTACTTTTACTTAAGTAAATGAGTACTTTTTCCGTTCATACAGATATGTATATATATATATTTTTAAATACTGTGATCATCCCTTTAAAGGTTAGCTGGATATGATCTGGCAGCAGGTTGTAATTAAGAGGACAGGTGGTGGAGAGCGTTTTATTTTATCCCACTGCAAGTGTGATTCACACTGATGCCACTTTGATTTTAAGCTTGTATCTCATCCCTCTTTAGCTACGCCTTTTATCATTTTTATGTTACCCAAATGCCTGGTTATTTATGTATTTTTTTTACTGATCACTGAATCATGAACCTTTTTCATTTTCAAAC
Source organism: Bovichtus variegatus (assembly GCA_943593645.1). NCBI lineage: Eukaryota > Metazoa > Chordata > Actinopteri > Perciformes > Bovichtidae > Bovichtus > Bovichtus variegatus. The sequence goes on from CALSCE010009814.1 coordinate 8,593,384, forward strand.
TCATGCTGAAGTTTAAAGTGGTGAATCAGTCCCCTCACACAAGCTGCATTTAACATCAGAGCTTCCTTTTAACTCACACTGACTGGCTTCGTCACTCGATCAAACATTTTACACACCTTGGGAGACGTGATCTTGACGTAGACAATGATGGGGGCGAGGGAAGTCTTCCCTAGCTGTGACGGGTGATTGATGGTGTCGGCGTCCAGAACGACCAGCTGTAACGTCCGGGCCAGTTCGAAAATCCGCTCAATCTCACTCTGGACTTCGGCTGAAGAAGAAAGGGAGGCGTCAATTCAGAGGTTCAACTTTAGTTCTTTATTCACAAGTGCAGCCACATGTTTATGGAAACTGGAGTCAATCAATCAGATGTCAGATGTTTTCTTTTTAAATTCCATTTTGTTGCCATTATATTTATTACCATCCTGACTGTTTGATATTTCATGTTTTTATTGTTAGGTCTTTTGCAACAATTGTTTTGAAAAGTGCTATATACGTATATCTTTACTCACTTATTAGATGTGGTTTGAATAACTTGGCTCGTTTCTTTCTGTTTCATAGAAACTTAACTCTTCAAAAGACATCATGACTTTAGGAACAGCGAGCTATGTTCTGTTACCTCCAACAAATACCGACCGTTACATCACACAACCCCGACTCCAACAGATGACGGCGTGACTGCAAAAACTATCCCACAAATATCACAGCAGGGCACGATTCCCAATCTGAGATGAATCACGGCCAAGCTTCATGACTTCCAGTCACGACAAAGTCTGAAGCAAACTGATAACATGAAAACATTCCAACCTAACAGCTCATTCAGACTACGGCTGAGTCACAAATTCTCATTTTCCTGCTAAAATATGCCAGAGGGGTGAGATAATTTCACTTGTTTCCAATGCAGAATTTTCCTGCATCACTTTTCACTCGCATTGAAGCCAATGTCACTTTTGAATCAAGACTTTTCATGAAAATGTTCATCTGGATCGGAAACAAATATCCAAATCTTGATTTCTGTGCAGATTTCTTTTGGGATAGGTGAGGATTTCAGGCTCTATAGAGCAGGAAAAGCCTTTTTTTTAATTTATTTTTTTAGATTAAGTAACTGACTAAATAGACTCTAGTGGCACTCGCAAGCTTTGGGTGAAATAGGGGGAGAACGTTTTTGTTCTTAGTCTCTGTCCTCATGTATCAGTAAAGATACAGTAGAGGTGGAGAAGCTGCTTCCTTTAAAGCTCCTTTTGAGCTTTTTTCCGGGACAGCAGCAGATGGAGTAATCACGTAAAAATGTAATATAATTCACTTCTTGCTTCTAGCATACATTTTTCCCAGGACGTCTTACTCTGCTGCAGCCGCTGACTGACGCTTATGTTGATCCATAGCAAAGATTGTCCTCTCAGTTTGACTCGGGAATCGGTTTCATTCTAATCGCATCTGAACCCAGATCAACCTCAGTCAAATCAGAGCGGCTCTTGAACTTGTTATCGTGCATTTATGCTCTATCTTTCATTCCTAACAAAAGAAAACTGGCCACGGACTCTCCAGGCCGCCGGGAGTTATCGTTACCATTGTCAAGAGTTCCTTTAATCGTTTCCTTCCTTTTTCCACATAAGCTGGTCTCCTTGAAAACATTATAATTCAAAACACCAGATGTTGCCAGGCACTGCAGTGATTTCGAGCACAAACGTACCCAAGTTTGAGCGCGTGTTGGAGCGTTCAATGATGGCGTGCTTGCTGGGATTGTTAAGGACTGAGCGTTTGGCCAGAGAGATGTCCGCCGTGACACGAGTGATTGATATTCTGGAACAAGGGACAAGAAAAATACTTGATTTACTAGATATACGGACTTTATTTGACATGAGACGGGAAAACAAACATGTATACTCATGCTAAAACCAAAAATACTATAAGAGGATCAAAGAGCTGTAAAAACAAATGATAGAAAGAAGTGTCTGAGAGTTAGGCTAAAACAAAAAGAGTGTACAGCAGGTGTAGATAAAAGGGTGGTCCCTGTTCTTTCAACATGAATAAGTTTGCTCGATTTCACCTGGATCTTACAGTTCTTCACAGGGGGTTTAAAAAGCAACAAGTCCAACCTGCGATCATAACTGAGACTTGTTAGGGTGAACACAGTGCATGGACTCATTTTCTGTACAAATGACTCCTTTTGACTAAGGTCTGATGAAAAATATTCATATGATTTAAAATGAGAACATTATAGGTCATTGAGAAACCCAACCAACTGCGCCTAAAGTTTCTCACTCTTACCAGACCAATGAAAGCCGACATGGCATTGAATCCCTGTTTATAATTAGATTGAAACAGTTACCCATACAATGAATATGCTGTACTTTATACAATCGTTTGACCGGGTTTCATTTCATAGGTTAAATGTTCCTCAATCCTCAATGATGAAGAACAGGAAGTGAACATTATGTTTAGCAGTAGCACTAGGCTTTTAATTAAAACTGCACCATTCACTTACATTAAGGAAAACCTCGCGAGTTGTGCACACATTACTAACGGTCTAACCATACTCACTTGTAATAATTATTTGTATAATAATAATAATGGAAGAGTGGAAACGGCACAAACTGTAGAGCACAATGTAGGACACAATAACACCAGTGATAATGCCGAAAGACAAAATAAAATCAAACTTAAGTCCATGGGCCTGTTGCCCCAGTGCATGCTGGGAGGCTTCCCTACATGTCATTGTACTGTGCAACTACGCTTGTTGACTTTAACATTACTCTGGTTGTTCCGCTACCTGGGGTTAGCTACTGTGAGCTATTTTGTTGAGTTAGCGAAATGCTCTCTGGTAGTCAGGGATGCAATGTATATGTCTAGGGCTTTTATTGTGAAAGGGAGACAGAATTGCATAGTGAAAGCGAGGCTTTCAGGGAACCAATCTAAACGAAGATGGTGTCATTATTCTACAGCGATTACATTGTGCAATCAACATTTACTTCATAATGATGAGTGAAAGCAAAAGTCTCGTCTCTTTCCACTTCAAACCATGTTTGCAGAACATGACTCAAAGGAGAATGAACAGAATTCACTGTCGCTGCTGGTGGTCTGAGTGGATCTTAGTGTTAGTTGGTGTTGTGTAACTTCATGGCCTCTCTGCTTCGGATGGGTGGATGGACTCAACATTGAGTAAGGAGAATCCGGCTCTGCTCTAGGGCCCACTATGACCTATTAAGGACATGGAGAGGGCCTATTTAAAGCAGCAGCACACATCTCCAGGCCAAACAAACTTGTTACACACTCCCTTGGCTAACCTCAGGGGACAGATAAATACCAGCATATAGAGTTAGAGAGAGGAGGAATGAGGAAGGAAGCAGGATGAGAGCTTTCATTTTAAAAGGTCACTGGGAACTTACCTTCCCTCGAATCTGTGTTTCAAAAAGTCAAACAGTGCTTTTTGCATCATGTCTGTCACCTGCGGACCGGAAATGTAGGGAGATATTAAGAGAAAACCGTTTAAAAGGGGACACGCATTTCGCAGAGAACTTCCCAACAAAAGCAGTGTTGTGTTTGAAATGTTTGAACAGTTTTGACCTCGTAGCCCTTCAGTGACGGTCCCACCAGAACCACGGGCCGCATAGAAGGCACAACGTCGTACGGAGGAATGTGTTCCGCCTTAAGAGAGGAGAAGAAGAAAAAAAAACAGTTGCACACATTTATGGGGACAAAGTAAACAATCACCATCACAAATCACTTGAGGGATTTGGAACAACACTGACCTAGACTAGATTTAAAAGCACTGGAACATTGTGAACCATGAAATGGGACGTCCCAGCTGGCCCGACAAAACACAAGCTTTGATTTATTTAATAGATTTGGCAGTTTACTTCACAAATGTCAACATCATCACGTTGTCGATACTTCAAAGCAGCTTACAGTAAACTACAATATTCTATGATGGATTACAATTTTTAGATAAATCCTCTCATTTCATGGTTCTGATGTTATTGCATAAAAAGGAAAACTATGTGAAAGGAAAGGTTAGTCGGACAGGGAGAAAAAGCCACAGTAGTTTAACAGAAGCTACAACTGAAAAACGTGGAAAGAAATTAGGACGCAGGTAGAAAAAACTTGCTCATTGCTGTCGGGACAAAGTGGGAGCTCAGTTTGTGTAACAGCCTCCGTTTGAAATCAAAATCATAGGAGGTGACTTTGACAAGAGGTTTAAAATTAGAGCTGAAACGATTATATGACCCATCAGTCAGTTGATGGACAGATTCGCATGATCAGTGTTGGTGCTCATCGGGTTTCAGCCACGATGTCACTGGTAGTTGTTTTGACCAATGTCAATAATAAAATGTGAGCTTCTGCTATCTGCTCTGTTTATAGTGCCACAGAAATCCCTTGCATATGACCTTAAATTAAAAAGTATTCTAATGAATTCAACGTCGTATCATATACAGACTTTAAATGATGTAAAATAGCACCAGTATCAAATCCATTGAGGTATTAGAATCTTTAAATGGGACAGAAAGAATTGGGTTGGTGCATCCCTTGACAGAATATTAAATCTGAACCAAATTCTCCTAATCTGTTAGTCATTTTTAAAGCAAAAAAAAAAAAGATTTGTTCCAGCTTCTCATATGTAAATAAAACTATTTATCAGCTAAAACAAGACTTCTGACGTCCTGATGTATGTGCACAGTTTGACAGTAAAAGGCTGTTTTCACATTCAGATTCTGGATTTGTTTTTGTTTGGGAAAACTACCGTATGAAACAGAAATGATTATTGAAAGCAGTTATGCTCTCAATACAAAATCTAAATACGATTTTTCCTAAATTTCATAGATTGGGGTAGAGAATAAATACAAATTATACATTTCAGTCATTAGTTGCAGCCCTATTTGAAAAGTGTTGCCAAAGCATTTAAAAAAGGAAAATGTTGAAATCCGACTAATTGCTTATAAGAATTGGTACTGGTGAGAAATAAAATGACAAGAGAACAGTATAATCATCGTGCTTTTGATGGAGATAATATTCTTCCTCACTTTGTTACAGCTAGTGTCACATTTAGAGACTCAGTCATTTGTATAATTGTGGACAGAATGTCACTTTAATTGTTTGTACACTGTTTATACATGCTGTCAGTGAGGCAGTGAACCTGGTGCTCTCTGAGTCCCAGGCCTGTGGGTATGTCAGCACACTGGAGCAAAATGAAAGTACTTTTTATCTTTTAGAAAAAAGAAAAAAAAACTCTGTTGGAGAGCAGACGGCTGGGAAGCAGAGAGGGTTGACTACTTAAACGTTGATTATCATATCCACAACGCAGTATTTCTTTTTAACTCTTTTTCTCCCAGTGCGTGGTATCTTTATGACGAGTAGATGTTAAGCTTGCTCTTCCCGCTCTCTCCACTTCTTTCCGTGTAACATTTGCTGTCGTCAGTATGCCTCCCATGGGACGTTTGTGGGAACTGATGAGTAACATGAGAGTATTAATGGACGATGTGCTTCCGCACAAATACCTCTGACATCTTAAATTCAACTCCGCATTACTTTGTTAACGTCAGCATAATAATCATGCATTTGCATTTTACAAAATTAAATGGACTTAATTGAATTTTTGTTTTTAGATGTTAAGGAGATTTTTGTGGATTTTATATACATTTGGCAGATTGCAAATATATTGCGATAATGGAAAAATATTTGAATGTCCTGATTTTCATAGGCTCAGCTCTATAGCATTTAATGCTGCTGGTTTGTCTGTAGGCTTAATACATCAAATGCAAAACATTGCACCTAATAATGGATGTTACTTACAATGTCTCTGCTACATGGTGACAATCTAAAAAAAAAAATCCCCATTTTGAGTAATATGCTCATTCTAACAAAATATATTAGCAAGTAATATACATCGTGTTAGCAACATGTTAGCTAGTTAGCTCTAGAGGTGCTGGTGTACAGATTCTGTTACCTTTCCAGTCTTTATGCTATGCTAAGCTAAGCTAACCATCTCCTTTCTCCAGCTTCATAATGGAAAATACAAGAGTTGTATCGCTCTCTTCATCTGACTTTTAGCAAGAAAGCTAATAGGCATATTTTGGATTATATTATAAGCATACTTATTAAAAAGTTGTTCACACTGAGCTCTCACTCGAACAGGATCACAAGTTCACTTACAAACACAAACAATCACAAACACGACACAGAGGATTGCAGGAGCAGTGAGCAGGGTGAGAGGTCAGTACAGAGCTGAATCTCTAAAGAGACGGTTTGTACAGTTCAGACCACAGAGGTCATCCCCAGACCCTGCTTAGCTGGTGCACTGCACGCCCCGACTTACCGACTTCTGCTTCTGCTTAGCTGTGGTGAGACGGAAGAGGAGAAAGAGAGAGGTTAAGAACAGGCATGCATGCTAACGGACGGGTGCACGCAGTGGGACGAGGACGGTGTTGTAGACAAACAGGACGGCCGCTAAGTGAGGCCAAGCAGGCTTTTAGTCAGAGTCGTGCGGCAGGATAGAAGAAACAAAGAGGGTTGGGTAGTCCAGGGTTTACCTTCTTAAAGAAGGGCATTCGTTTCTCTTTTGCTAGGGGTGACGTGACAGTGTTTGGACTGGCTTTAGGGGAGCGCAGGTTGACTGGAAGCTCATTGTCCTCGAGGTCTAAGTCAGTGGCGTCTATGTCAATGGCTACGCACACAGACAGACAAGACCACCATCACACAGATGAACACAGGAGGTCACAGGTAACGGGCTACATTTCTCATCAACAGTAGCACAGAATATACAGTATGCTACTACACATCGACAGCAAATGAAACGTACGAGTATATTTACGGCCATTAAAACATAAAACTGAGAGGAAAACGTCGACTTTGCTGGTGAAAAAAAATACAAAATATGAAAAGTCTATGTAGTGCATCTTACCTTAAACTTGAATTCAAAAGGTTAAAAGTTGGTTTAAAAGATGAAAAGACTCAATTAAGTATAAAGTCGCCGTCTTAAAGTTGCCCATCAAGCTACTCACCAGACGAAGGAGGAGTAGATTTCCGTGAGTTAGGAACCACTTCACCCAAACTAGAGGATGAGTTTGCTCCCAATTTACTGAAAAGAGAAAAAGTGAACATGTGAGATCAAGATTTCTTTTTTATTTCAAATTGTAGTCGATCTCTCAGCCGAGACAGAGAACTCTGGTGAAGATGAGGGTTTTTACCTGGAGTGGAACTTGCCCTGTTTGGCTCTCTGCTCCTGGAGGATACGAGTGTTTTCAAGCTTCACTGGACTGGGGATGAAACCGATTTCACAGCCTTCCTTCACCAGGCGTCCTATCCACCAGTCGTTGTTGAATTTCTACACAGAACAAGTAAAGACAGTAATCTTCTTCTCCTGATCGTCATCCTTATTTCCCTCAGCGTCACCGTCTTGAATATCTTTCTCTGATGTGGGAAGTTAACCACTCACCTCTTTGACATGGAGGAAGTCTTTAGCCTCAAAGGAGATGGCCATGCCCGGCACGGGGACATCGTCATCGTGACACGGGCTGTAGTTGACATTTGTGCGGACAGCAAATGCAACTGGTTTGGTCTGCCGGGAGGAACAAAGATGGACATGAATGAAAATGTCAGATTGTGCAAAAGATATCCACATGAGAGTAGAGACTCTTTAAATGTTGATGATTTTTTTTTTGTACACGGATGGAGACCTATTATTGTCTGTGTGCAAGGTGTAAAAATAACCCTAGGTGAGGGATACACGTAGGCTCCGACACATCCAGACTTAGTAACACTCCTTGAATGAGTCGCTCTGCTACAAGCTAAAACACTTTGCAATTCAGAGTGATGCAACATGTTGGTGTCTGCAGCAATCACCACTTCGACACCGATAGTAAAACAGGACTCGTGGTGATAAGTCAATCCCACAACTTACAATGGTTGAATCAATACTGGTCTTCCTATGGGATCACTGCTGACCTTCCTCTTTGGTACAAACAGTCCTTTGAGATAATGCATACAGCTAACGAAATGTTTCCTGCACTTCTGCAAGCCGTGACATAACCACCAACACGACTGACTGTCCACATGGGAGACTTTTACTTTCCAGACACAGCTATTTTTTTTGCACAAAGCAAAAGCAAATCTCCTCTGCCCATAGTGACGCATTACATTTTCAACAAAAAAAAAAAAAAGAAAAAGGGATTTGTATAACATTGAATAGGGTTACGTCATAAAGAAATGTAATGGGAGAACCATATGCTCACAGACCAACCCTCTGAAGTTAGATCTCTGCAAGAGTAGAATATAGCCACGTAAGACACACATCGCTTTAAGATTTACAGAAAATGTTTTTGGATATAATCTTGGAGCCAGCCTGACGGCGATGGCAGCAACAGTTGGCAACATGGTCATGCCCTCAACCAGATTACATTTGCTCTGCCTGGGACAAGCATGACAGAAGTCAACAGGAAAGCTAAAACGAATGCACAGGAATGTGGCTTAAAGTAATCTCTCAGCGTAAACTCACATGCTGGATTTTTACCTGCACAGGAAAGAGAGCAAGATGAGGGGAAGGGTGTGTAATATTCAGCTGGAAGCCACATTTACCCCAATAGATCGGAGATTTGATGCTGTAACTTTAGCTGGACCATATACAGATTCAGTAAAATGCTTTCAAAGTGCATCAGAGTAGTCCTAAAATCAGATTTTCCCCACAGCAACCTAGATATAAAATGCACCAACAGGTAGCAAGGCAGATGGACAAATCTACATTTTGTAATAGAAGCAAATGATCTTCCTTAATTTTTAAAGCTGCAATAATAGATTTGATGGCCACTTGGGGGCAGAAAAACTACACAACAATCTGGAAAACACAGACTGCATAATCACTGGAACAGTTGTACGGCACATCTGCTCGTCTGCAATCGACTATTTTCATAGGCAGAGTTGGCTTGTGGCGATTGCCGAGCAGATCGACTATTGGTGATTGAAGAGACGATCGCAGATTCTCATTAAAGAAATAAAGTGTAATAGAAAATAAAAATCGAAAATCTGTTCCCTACTCTGCATTTACAGAACTCGTTTCTGGTGGAGTTGGCTGAGACCAAAACAAGAGTGGATATTGGACTCACGTTCATCAGGTGGACACAAATATGAAAATTGCTCCGTATCTGCTGTATGTGTAAATAAGAAACTGTTTGCTAAGGTGATATGTCAATGATGTGCTCACTTGTTACTGTGGCTAATAAAGTGCAGGTTTAAATACTCGATATGAGATTGAATTACATTCAAAAGATTATTATTTTTCATGCAGCTATTCCCCATTCACCGTCAACCTTCAACAATGACTGATTGGATTTGCTTGGATCTGAAAGCTACTTGAGATCTTTCAAACAGGCAGCGATGCTCAGTGGAGCTCAGCACAGAGTAATTCATCAGCTTTACAGACCACGAGCGCTCCCTTTCATCACTGTCCACTACTGCCTCATTGATATACAACAGGTGTGAAG
>CALSCE010009814.1:8602860-8646652 GCA_943593645.1 Bovichtus variegatus
GTGTGTGTGACATGTCTATTGTGGAGATCATCCAATCCAATGTGCGTTGCTGGGACCCGTAGAGGACAAAGCGTCCTTGGCGTTCACATGCATTGAGCGACATGGCTGCATGAAGGTATGAGTTCCATTATTACACGTACGTATGTGTCTCACAGGCCGCTGCCTCTTTCCTCCCTCCCGGCTGCGCTGCTCGCCTTTATCGATCATGTCCGCCTGTCAGGTGAAGCCTTCTATAGGCTTAATGACATTTAGAGAACCTGTAGGCCATCACGCACACATACACGTTCTAACATGCCACCTTATATCTGACTGCGGCATTTGTACATAATGGCACATTAACACGGCTGTAAGGTATCTCTACATCTCCTGACCGAGCCCAGACTGCTGTGTTGCTTCTTACGTGAGCAGCGAGGGAGGGAGAAGGCCAGAGGCGGAGGGTTAGAGACCGGGTAAGAAGCGTGGGAGGGAGAAAGGGAAAGGAGGAGATGGACAGAATAGGAGATAGCAGACAATGTAGTGCAAAAAAAAAAAGAAGGAAGCAGAGGAGAGGAGAGACGCATCCAAGGAGATAAGAGGCAGAGTAATGATAAAACAGACATTACCAGCTCAAGAGAAGTCTGTAACTGGGAACCCTGGGAGGCAACGCTATGGACCACAGACGATTAACACCACACAACGCTCGTCACAATAGCCCACCACACTATGAATATTTCAATAGACAAATACCTCTCAGTCCTCTCCGTGCTTCACTCAGTGAACATTTGCCCTTGCTGCGGTTGATTCGCCATCTAACATGTCACATACCTCCTCCATTAGTGTCACACACACAGGATCTCATGATATAAATCAAGATTCCCACATTGTTTCACCTTGAATGTTGCGGATCGATAAGAAATTAATTCACTTTAGCTACGTGTCCTGGCCTTAGGCTGCACTGAGAGCCTGAAAAGGCATTATTATATGGTATGAAGGGAGCCATAACCTTCATTAATTTAGTGTGGGAAGATGCTTCTATAATTATCCAAGGTTGCTTTAGTTATACTGGCGGTATACACAGTAAGTAATGACAAATGAAGGACATTGCAGCTACCAGTAAATTGGTTGTTTTTTGTCTAGAGTGAGATTATGTTTTGTTTTTTATGATGTCTTATCTACATTAATTGTAAAGTGTGTGCACTAATTTAACAAGCCAGGTTCCATATAAGAGTAATAAATTCATATACAACAACAAAAAAATAGAGGAAACACTCATTCGTCACAACATTTCAAGCAGCATTTACTGACTCTTTGGCAATTTGGATGCAGCGGACGCGACCTGTGAAAACAACACTTGACACATTTTCACTCTCCTTTTAGCTCCGTTTTGGGTCCACCAACTCCTGAGGGAAACATCTGCCTGTTTAGCAGCTAAACGCTCCACCATGTTCACCAGCTAGTTGCCAACGTTTCCTGTCTATTGGTTGATGCTGAGCAGATACCGTTGCTCTTGCTCATAATACAAATATATTAATTGTGAGTAACATCAGAATATACCGTGTAGCCCACACTTTAGGCATCAGAAAATAGATTTGGACCAGACTAGACGATTTAAAAGTAGTCCAGCAATTACGTTTAGAACTTTTCTAACTTCTAAGTTACAAAACCAAGATACCCTGACTTTTCATCCCTAATATGGGTCAGGCTCCAAAAAAACATTGATCTCCATCTTGCAACTTTAATGCTCCCTCTCTGGTAAACGCCCTCACATCTCAAACTTCACTCACCCAGTTTGTGGCACAGCCTTTCTGATGAACATGAGGAGTCTCCCCTAACCTGAGATAACCTCAGATTATCTCAGACTTGACGAAGCTTCGCCACAGAAGACATTATACAACCGCTTGCACAGACTGCCTCGTACCCAAACTAATTCAAAAGTGTAAAACCATGTGTTTAAAGTCACTTAGACTCAGCAGAAGGTGTTTAGTATGTGTGTAAATGCAAATACATGCAATGTAATGTGAAGAAGTATATTAGGGCCTTGCGAATATCCGTGGTATGTTAAGGAAGTCATTGTGAATCACTGCCCATAAAGGCTCAGTCACAGTCTGCACTTCCTCTGACCCCAGCTCACTCTCTCTGTGGTGGCCAGACCTCTGAGAGGCTATTTTTTTACTAGTCATCTGTCATATTAAACGCCAGCGGGGGTAATCTATGCCAGGTTATCTCTAAAGCCAACTTTTCTTTTTAATTAGTGAGCCAGAGAGGGTGACTCTGGAACATAACAACATAGATCTGCTGGAATAATCTGTCTTTGCCAGCTATGAGCTACATACCTCCAGACGGCGCAGGAGGAAAATGTCTGCTACAATAGATGGATCGCCAAAAGCTTAGCGCTTACAGCTAACGAGCGCGCTAGCTGTTATAGACACTAAACACCCAGTAAAAGACAATAAACAAACTCAGACACTTGCTTGAATTGATATGCAAACGTTATCCGATGAGCTGTAAAGCAGGAAGAGAAAAAAAAAAAAATGTGCACGGAAGATAGTAAAACTGTTTTATAGCTATCTCAACAGTGCCAGCGATTTGAGTGATTCTGTGGAAGTGACCGCTGATTGCAATTCCTGTCGCGCAAAGGCAAGCCCGCTCTGCTGTGTGAGTGTTTGTTTATATGCTGCTAATTGTGGCCCAGAGCAGAGCAGGCGAAGCTTGGCTCTGATAAACAGTGACGCAGAGCCCTCTGAGGCCCCTAACCTCTCACATCAGCAGCCCCTAACAGCCTGTTCTTCGTCTTAGAAACCAGAGGAAATCATAGTCACCTAGTCAGTCCTGCAGCATTGTCAACTAATCTCACAATAGTAAAACCACATACGATTTACCATTATTGTTTTGATGTCCGAGTATGGGTGAGGCGAGTTATATAATAAAACTTTCATCACACCGACTTTATACAGAAACCTTGACTAGACTGGTCGTCTTAACACCCCCTCTCTCATATCTGGCGGGCGACACCCCCCTTACCCGAATGAGAACGCGATAGCTCATTTCTTGCCACTATAAAAAGAAAAAGAAATGAATAAACATGTAGGCCTAAGAAATGAGACCAAAAAGGAAGCAGACACAGATTTATTCTTCTTCCAATAACAAACCCAACCAGTGTAAAGTTTACATTACCGTTTAACTGTAGCCAGACATCGTTCATTCAAGCATAATAAACCAGTTTTGTCTATACTTGTGTGGACCCTTATTGAAACATCCCCTGCTCCTAACCATCACAACTACATGCCCGACCCCTTTAACCGGAGCTCAACTAAGACTAATTCCAACCTTAACCTTAGAAAAGTGCCCTGTGGAGTTTTTTTTCTTCTTCAAATAAACAAAGCTCTGTTTACATTCAGTCGTGTATCCAGTGTATTATGGGTCATAAAACATGTGCAGAGCTGTCTTTAAATCGTTTGCATTCATGTTTGCCATCAAAGCAGTCTTCGTCGTCTTCTTCTTCCCTGCTTGCTTTTTCGGGCACATTGCTATGCTTTTCTAAATCAACTGTCGATCCGTAGTAAAGCGTGAAATCAGCGGCCGGGGTCACAATACAAACAAAACTGGAACCCGTTAGTAAAGACGTTGTTCCATAGCACCACTAGTGGTCCACAAATCCACATGGGGGTTCTAAAACTTAGGTCTAAAAAGTTCAATTAAAGTGTCCATACGAAAACAAAAGCTGACGAACACATGCATGTTGATCACTTGCCCCTCTTCTCAAAGTCTATGCCTGTTCAAAATGTTCCTGACAAACCCCTCCTGGCCCCCCACAGCACATGTTTCAGTAGGTAGGGACTGGACAGCGTGACATTAGTGCTGCTGGGTTTTGGATACCAACCTTGGCCTTGTCGAGCTGCGCCTGAGCCTGTCGCTCAGCCTCTCTGCGCACTGCCTCCTTATCCTCCTCAAGGGACACATCGGAGTCTGATGGACGGCTGGTGTAGGAGTCGGCCGAACCCTGCAGAGACACAAACATACATTTGATATTCACACTCTAAAAATGACAGGTGTCAGAGAAGCGGTGGGCTTCACAGCATCGGGAGGACTTTGAATTTGCTTTGCATTGCCCCTTCCTCTTCAAAGAAATGTTCAACTTTGGAGCATCTGACGTGCAATTTACAAATGTGCAAACACACCCACACACACTGTGTTAAGCTCTGAGCATCAAAGGAATCTCGTGAATTTCATGAAATAATGAATTTAGAGGCTGTGCTGCAAAAAATGAAAAATGAGCAGACATGTCATTCTACTATCAATCCCATCACTGCAACAACTTCACGAGGGCTGATTGAATCCGTAGCACATTACGGACACTCTCTTTCTGAGAAAGGATGCCAAAGGACACAAACTGCCTTTCATATAATCCCATCCCCAGCAGCTCTTCTTCTATCCTTAGCGCTCTCCGTCTGCCGCTCGCCTTCAGACTTGTTGTGATCCTTGTGTGAGAAACACTGGGGGAAATGTTGAAGAACACCAGGTCCCAGTATGTCTGTGTGTGATATGTGGTTGCGACAGATCTACTCACACTACTCTACTCAGCCTCACACAAACCAAAACACGCACGATTACTACGTTAGACAAACTCCTGAGAGCAGTGCATTGGTGCAGCACTCGCTTACTTGTTATATAGCCTACTACATGAAAACAGACCATAAATAATTGCTGAAAGTAGTTGGAGTAATACTTGCACGATATTGCAATTTAGGACATAGTGTTTAAAAATAGCTTTTACAACACTCTGCCCTACAAAGTCAGAGAGGTTACACCAGAAAGATTCTACAGCTGAAGTTGAAAATAAAAAAGATTAAAAAAAAAAAAAGGGTTTGAAGTTTTTAGGCTGATTAAGAAAACTGTGTAACATTTGAATATGATGTCAAATCTAAAATTGCACTGCGTAAAAAAAACCTAGTTTTGGCTATCTCAGCAGCTAGCTTAGCTAAATGTGTCTCTTGTTGACTGTTTAGCTTTTTTTAGAATCATACATTTCTTTGGCCTAAAAGGCTAAAATGGCCAAATCAGATTATGGTTTCCGCTAAACCTTGACGAGCACAAATATGTAGTAAATGCATTTTGGCTTTGTAGGACAGCACTGATAGCTACAGCTAACTGGACCAAAATGAAATACTGATGAAAAACAAAAAGAATGTGATGAAAAGTTTGATAAATGTCATTAGTGGATGTTGGAATGAATACAACACATGTGCACAAACACTGCACACAATTCCCAGCGCCACATATCAGTTTCAGTTCAGTATAATCTTGAAAAAGACTAAAAAAAAGACTGAGATTAAAAGAGGGGATTTTTAACAAAGTGGTGGCAGTGCGAGCCTTATCCTTACCTGCACGCTACTATGCCGCCCACACAAGGTCTTTCATTCATCTCACTGCACCATTACACTCTGCTGTCTGAGTTAAAAATAGCCTCGCTCACTCGGTGCCTGATTAGAATTACCCAGCCATCATAAACGTACAAAGGAGGATGTCCTCTCCACTTGCAATACCTGACTTGTCTATAGATGCAATACAAGTGTAGTTCCCTTACATAATACAAGGTTATTCATATTTATGTCCATCTTACAATGAATTCATGCTGCTCGTCAATTGCCTCTGTGTCTCTCATCCTCCCTGCTTTGTACCTGATATGAATAACTCATTTGAAAGCAAGCTCATTACATATCAACAGGGTGCTTTTACTGTCCATGATCCATGATCCTATCATTCTCCCAGTGGCTTTCAAAACATCAACAAGCATGTGTCAAACGCTGCTCAGCCTCGAGGTTGAATATGCAGCACTTCTACATTTGGATAAGAGACGAATGCCCTAAATTGGCATCTTATTGCACACCAGCCTGTCGTTTATGAGCTACATTTGGTCATTAACGTGCAGGTGAAAATACCTGGGGTTATTACTCCATCAGGTCACGGCTAACGACGGGGCGTGATCAAGAGCACCGTCCCAGTGGGTCAGAGGGAGGTGATGTGGAGCTCTGCCCAGAATCTGACAGCCATAACTGATAACCACATCCAGCTTCTCATCATCGCCAGGCAATGCACAACCGTGCCACACTGACCCCCGACGCTGTGGACTGATGGATCACGTAGAGACGCGCAGACTTACACATGCACAGGCACAGGCACAGGCACACACACAAAAAAGACGATGTAAACACACTCAAAATCTGCTTACACAGGCATCGGAGCTCTTGACGCGACCTCCCTTGGCTCGTTTCAGCAAGCGGATCCAGGTGGCCTTCATCAGCCACACTGGTCATTCAGTGTCCTGAGCCACTGCCCCTTCCCGCTACTGCTTCAACTACACCTAACTGCACTGCTGTGGTCACTTTTGCACCAGCGCTGCAGCAGCACTCTGGCTACAGGTACATTCAACACTGTGGCAACATGGACAGCTGGTTCCTGTTACACCTTGCCTGTAAATGCTACCTTCATCTCTGGGTAAATAAATAGACTTGGAGTCAGGGCGCCTGGTTTTGCTGCAGCTCCAGCTAGCTCTGCTGCTATCTGTAGAGCCACAGCTCCTTCTCCTCCTGCTGCTATTGCTGCCGCTGCCGAAGATGGGGAATCCACAGGAGCTCTCTGCCCCGCGCATAATCTCAGCAGCTCTCTCCCCGTCTGCCCCAGTCTCCTTGAGTGCTCAGACTGCCGCTGCAGGTGCCGAGGCTGACTCCCAGTGTGAGTCAGGTGATGCTTCTCAGCCTCCCCGTTCAAGCTTTGGCTCCAGCCTCGCTCTCCTCCTCGTGCTGCTCCACAAGCGATGGATAACAGCAGTTTATCTACATGAGTCCTGGTGTGGCTGCATGTGACCGACTCTCCTCCTGATGCTAATGAAGCTGCCGCCTCTCAGGTGCTGCAAGCTCCCTCGTTCTCACTCTCTGTGCCTCAGCCCGTCAGTGCATGTCCTGCACACTCCTTCAGTGATTCTGCCGCTCTATCTCTGTCTTTACCCTCCCCTCCTTCTCCTCCTCCTCTGTCACTCCCCTCATTTTTTCCCCCCCTCAGTCAGTCCATCTGCTCGTTGTGGCTCTGCAGTGATGGGATGTGCATGTGCTATATGGATACTGTTTATGTGTCGACGGTGCATGCTGTTTTGTTCTTCGTGAGCACACAACACACAACCCTGATACGAGCCGTTTATAGTTGTTGCAAAAAAAAATAGGTGTCACATCGCCATCTTCTCAGAGGTGAGGAGCTCGTTTACTGCAGACAAATCTGCTCACTTTTATCACGCATCATATCAGGGATGGAGCTGATCCTTATTTTCATTATTGATTCATGCACGGGTTCGCAGACTTTTCCTTTCATGCGATCCTTTGGAAGCCAAAAATAATTCCCGCCCACCCCCTACCCCTGCGATTAAATGTTTCATCACCCTGTAACAACATTGGGGAGACTAAAGCAACAACAAGACAGATTCATTTAAATAACATCATTTAGAACATGGACTGGATGTTTCTTTTCATATTTCTGAATGGTTACTGGTGTGCAAATGCTAAACAATGCTGCTCAATTAAGACACAAAACACACAAGGCTCTCCTGCTATATTGTCAATAAACTTTAGAGCACAAGAGGCTTTCTTATATTTTGGATTTGACTGCAGTGTTTGCTCAGTGAGCATCGGCTGAATAAATGCATTTCTGAATTGTTTTTCTTCTTCGATTAATCAGTTATATTATTCAATAAAGCTGAATAAATGAATTGTTTGTGTACGCTTTTGAAGCAAAAATACAAATAATCAGTTGGTACCAGGGTCTTTAATGTGGGTATTTTAAGATTTATTTTTGTTTTATATCATTGGAAATTGAATATCTTTGAGTTTTGAACTCCTGAACCTGAATTTGATTATGTTACCTTTGGCTCTGGGAAAATTGTCATGAGACATTTTTCGCAATTGTCTAACATTTTATAGGAAAACACAAATCAAGCACACAATCAGCAGATTAATCAATAAGGAAAGATAAAGTTGCAACGATTACGTTAATCATTTAGTCGATCGACAGAACGTGTATTGCAGTTTTAGCTTCACTAATGAAAGGATTTGCCGCATTTCTCTGTCATAGGCGATAGTAAACAGAATATTCTTGAGTTGTTGATCAGACACAAAAAAAAAACATCTTAATATGCCACTTTGGACTCTGGGAAAATATAACTTGTATTTTCCACTATCTTCTATTCTTTTCCACAATTTTTTCGACAAAACAATCAATTAGTCGAGAAAGTAATCAGCCGATTAATCAATAATTAAAATAATAGTTAGTTGTAGCCATAACAGTGAGTATTGCATTTGTATGCTTGTGTGTGAGGCACAGAAAGACAGAGAAATAGGAGGTAAATATACTGTATCTCTTTTGAAATCATCACCTCATCACTTTAGTCTCAGCATCAGGGATTCTGAGGTGAAAGCTGCTCTAAATCCTCGGCTGTCAGATCCGCTGTGATTCATTACATGTGAGCGGAGAAACGCGCCGCCACCAAGGACAAACGAGAATAATTACGGCGTTAATTAAAAATGTCCCATCCTCAAAAAAAAAGGAACAGCCAAAGTTAAACCCTGCAGTAGGATTTTTCAAAAATGTCCCCTTTATTTGCACTGCTGACGCACGATGCTCCTCGGTCTGACCCGTCATGAGGTTGCGTGAGGTCAGAGGAGTCAGGAGTCGGCCCCGTGGGACGAGCGGCTGAAATAGGCTCGCTGGTTTATGACCAGCGGTCGCTCCCAAAGGAACACTAACTGTAGATCAAAGGATGACATGCTAATCAGCGGTGCTTATCATAACCAATCAATGACACGCCTCCATCTCAGGGTCTTTTCAACAGGACACGTGCGCTGAAAAATGACACGTCTTACATTAAAAGGAAAGGCTGGGGGAGGATAATGTGATTTAAACTCATTAGGAGCAATTAGCCTAACGAGGAAGGCGATTACCTGACGTAGATTATGTTTTCAACAGACATGATGGGAATGGTGGACAAGAAAAAAATGTATCTTTGCCATCGTAAAAATCAAAACTCTCTTTTCACGACAATTACGGCAGCAGTTTAGGAAAGAAAAACAGTACAATATTTTAACTTGTGCAATGGTCACATATGTTTCGATAAGGCGCGTTGACACTCGCCTCCTGAGGTCTCAGGGCGGGGGCACAGATGCTCTGAAGGTGGAGATGTTGAGCCCGGAGAGGAGAGTGGTGGAGCTGTGAAGGCTGCACTCCGATAGCAACACTGACAAAGACTCACAGCGACAGAACGAACCTCCGGCTGCCTGACATGCCCGACCTCTAGACCCGCCGCCACACTGATACTGACAGGGCCGTGTCACCCACACACAGGCCACTAATAATAATCTAACAGCAGTATGATACTGCTTAGATCCGCGAGGAGAGCTGCTCTTCATTTCCCTTCAGAGTCGCAGGAATGTGGCGTCTTGCTCAAAGACATCTCTGCAAGGTTGACTCTTGAAAACCTTGGAAATCTACCTGTGGACTTTGCCACTCCACCACGATACGGAAACAGCGGTAAATCTCATCACATTTGCCAAACAAAGCGTTGATATCGGACAGTTCACCACACACATTGCATAGTTTGATGGCTGTTTTTTTTTGGGTGGGGGGGGGGGGGCATACAAGCGCTCAGGAAGCGCAATTTCTGCCAGACAACCAACTATTGGACAGATTAAGATGAAACTGACTTGCAGACATTTTTGTTTATCGACAATCATCTGATGGATCACCATTCAATTTGGTCCCTAGTAGATGAATCCTAATGACTTTGTTGATTCCTTAAGAGTTGGCTGTCTTCATGCATTGATCAGAGAAATAGAGATGAGGGAGGGGGGTGGGGGTTGTAAGGGCAATGGTCCTGTGGTTACTATACCGCTCTCATTGATTCATTTGGACAGAGGTCTTTGCTGTAAGACCACCAATGACCTCTACATGCCGCAGTGGCACAATGATCATTACAGTAGACCGTTACAAATCACTGTGGCTATTACCACACCAAACAGGAGGCTGTGAGTCAGCCACTGCTGCCTCCTGAGTCCCACAGAATCACTTATAGTGGACGAAGCCTTTACACCAAGGAATTCTTTCATGATGTGAAAGCTCTCCATTTTCATTTTTAGCCACCATAAGAGTTATTCTCTATGTGTATCCACTATACAAATGGAGAGCTGAAGTCATGCAGAAAATAACGACTGCATGTGAGCTATAAAGTGCTCTCATGGTCATGGACTCCTTGCCAAGAAGTTTTTTTTTTTTTTTTTTTTTACATCAATTCTTACACTAAGACTGCTGCTTCCACTCAGGCCACACTGCACACTCACTTAGGGCTTGTTTGCAGTACCCAATGTTATTTTCATGCATGTCCACATTGATTTCCCCTCTCCTTGCAGATATTTCTCCCATTCGCACTTCTTTTCACCTTTCTCCACTCCTCCCAATGCCATACTGACCCCTTACTCTGCTGCTCTCATCTCCCCTCTCTCTCTTTCTGGATTACAAAAATTGGCATTCTGGCCGGTTATGTGCATCTCTTGCATTTTCTACACAACAATCTCTAGAATTTATGACTATACAGTGAGTAGTTACTGATGCAAAATCAATGCCAGTGTCATAACTACGTCTCCAATCGTCTCCAGCGAGCAAAGACGTTTGAACATCTGCGGATAAGGACTCAAACTCAAACGAGCAAATATTAAAATTGCTAACACGCTAAACTAAGATGGTGCTTACAGTAGACATCATAAATGCTCATACCATTGTCATTGTGAGCTTCAAGCACTGCTGTGCCATAAAGAGTCATAAACAGTACCATGTACAGTATTAACTTTACTTTATTCTAGAAAATGATGTGTCCTGCTTAGCTAAGTGACACCATGCCATATTCCTGTACTATAAAAGGAAGTTAAAATTAGTAGTACAATTAGACCAGGGTTGAAGGGGTTAATGGGTTATGATCGAAACAGCCAAAATTCAGACGAGCGCCAGCGGTGAATGTAATGGGGCAGCGTGGTCACACTGCACAGTATACTTCACATTATGCATCATGATTGAAGAATGAAGATTGCCGCTCGTGCCAAGTCATGTTCAGTTCTGGCTGACGGACTGTAGCCGACTGCAGTGGGCTGACAATGGGCCGAGCGGGTGCGCTCGCAGTTTCAGACTTGGCCTGACTCATTCTTGGCGGGAAGCGAAGCCTCTTCTCTCAGCTATCTGCTCATCACTGCCACTTCACTCAGTGCAACACAAAGTCAATCAAATCATCGGAGTGCGAGATGTGTGACCGCTACAAGCAATAGTTACTAATATTTATCACGGAGGAATGAAAACCAAGTGAGCAAGAGAGTGAAAGAGAAACAGAGTGTCTGCACATTTGTGAAAGAAAAAGAAAGTGCGTGTGAGAGAGAGGTAGAAGAGGGGAGAGATAGAAGAGGGGGGGAGGAGTAATGGTCCCTTCAGCGTGGCAAAAGAGGGATTGGCCGCATGGACGTCAAGGTGACACTGACAGACCTATGAAAAAAGTGTTTACCCAGCGTCCCGTGTGCCAGTGCATTAGATAAGTGCATCATCCCATCGAGGCGATGGACTCACTGGCTGTCAATCACATGATCTAAGAGCGCGCAGTTGCCAGCTAGAAACTTAGAAACCAGCCACATGGTAAAGGGATTAAAACTAGATACGCCTTTTGAATGTGTTCTTGTATTTTTTGTGCACACACGTCTATTATTATTGTAAAACCTAAACATGGATACAATTAAAATAAAAAAATGGTTAAGAGGAAAGAAAAGGGACAATTACAAAATCATTCCTAAACTACACTTATTATCAAAATAAAGCAGAAATATATATGTACTATTATTATTATTATTATTATTATTATTATTATTATTATTATTATTATGTGAACAGGCTCACAATGGCCCTGCTGACGTATAATGTTTACCATGTTCGCCATCTTAGTTTGAGATGTTAGCATGCTAATATTCGCTAATTAGCACTGAATACATTTTTAAAAAGTACAGCTCAAGTGGGAATGTCCTTAATTTTTGCAGGTCATAAACCAAAGTATCGAGGCGTAGTCGGGGGGAGGAGGGGTTGCAGTTTGGTGGGCTTGGGATCTCATCGCTGCTCTTTGCAGACGATGTGGTCCTGATGGCATCATCAGCCTGTGACCTTCAGCACTCACTGGATCGGTTCGCAGCCGAGTGTGAAGCGGTTGGAATGAGGATCAGCACCTCAAAATCTGAGGCCATGGTTCTCAGCAGGAAACCGGTGGATTGTCTACTCCGGGTAGGGAATGAGTCCTTACCCCAAGTGAAGGAGTTCAAGTACCTCGGGGTCTTTTTCACGAGTGAGGGGAAAATGGAGCGGGAGATGGGCCGGAGAATCGGAGCAGCGGGCGCGGTATTGCACTCGCTTTACCGCACCGTTGTGACGAAAAGAGAGCTGAGCCAGAAGGCAAAGCTCTCGATCTACCGGTCTATCTTCGTTCCTACTCTCACCTATGGTCATGAAGGTTGGGTCATGACCGAAAGGACGAGATCGCGGGTACAAGCGGCCGAAATGGGTTTTCTCAGAAGGGTGGCTGGCTTCTCCCTTAGAGATAGGGTGAGGAGTTCAGTCATCCGAGAGAAGCTCGGAGTAGAACCGCTGCTCCTTTGCGTAGAAAGGAGCCAGTTGAGGTGGTTCGGGCATCTGGTAAGGATGCCCCCTGGGCGCCTCCCTAGGGAGGTGTTCCAGGCACAGCCAGCTGGGAGGAGACCACGGGGAAGACCCAGGACGAGGTGGAGAGATTATATCTCCACACTGGCCTGGGAACGCCTCGGGGTCCCCCAGTCAGAGTTGGCCAATGTGGCCCGGGATAGGGAAGTTTGGGGCCCCCTGCTGGAGCTGTTGCCCCCGCGACCCGACCCCGGATAAGCGGAAGAAGATGGATGGAGGGATGGATGGATGGATAAACCAAAGTATTGGCCAAATTAAACACTTTGACCTGATGCTGGTCAGATGATCGCGAACACCAATAGGATTCATTCTTTGGGAAACATCAGTCTGCACGAACTTTCATGGGAATCAATCTGATAGTAGTTGACATATTTCCATCTGGAACAGAGCGGTGCCATTGCTAGAGCCTAGAAATGGATCAATATCACCGATTTCAGATTCTGGCACGAAATTACTAAACATTTTTAAGCATTGTTCTGGCTTACATGTGCTTAAATGAACATGTACTGTCCGGTGTTGCGCCTCACACAGAGCACTTCAACTCCCTGCAGCATTACGAAGACAAATGCAGATAGACGTACATCTACAAAATATGTGCTAATCCTTTTCCTCCAGTAAGTATCACCTGCAGCCAGCAGCAGGAGTCCCTTGAGGGGCATTGATCTCATTTACAGTGAATCCTCACAGCGAGATCTAGTTTATCTCGCAGTTCCTTCCCTCTGTGGAAACACAGCACCATAATAGGATGACGGCTGATCACGGGGAATACAGTGAGAGAGGCCAGGGGCTGCTCTGTGCAACTATTTTTTGCTTGCGTCATCAATATCCTGGCAGTTTCCTGGTGTATGAAGCAGGCTGTGGATGATTGATGAGATTGGGCTAAGAGAGCAGAATGAGCTACTAACCATCATCAGTGGAGCAAAACATACTGTCCAACAAATTGGACGGTGCTCGAGTAAAAAGATTTCTGCCTCATTTATTTTATTTCATACGGAGAAAAAATTATACTCGGGACCCATTCCTGGCAAGATGTGTGATTTATGCAAACTTGATCTTGCGGCATGGGGGTTTCCCAGATTTCAGAGATAAAAAAAAAAAAAAACTCTCTCTAAAAAAAGCCCACAAAAAGTCAATTCGACAGTATTTACATTAACCGCTAAAGTAGAAATAGTTTCTCTATATTAAACTCCAAATCTACTAAATCTGCCTTGGTGCTTGGATTTTCTTTATCATATCCAAAAAGTCCAAATCCTGAAAATATTGAGTTTATTACATAGGACAAATTAAATAATCCAAAAGTCTCATTTGAGAAGCTGTATATCAGTGAAATGTTGCTAATTTTCAAAAATTAGTGAATCGGGGTGATCCAAGAGTGCAAACCTACCACATAGACGCTAATGGCATGAGCAGCAGGTTGCAGGTTCGATTCCCAGCTGAACGAACCGTTTGCTGCATGCCATTTCCTGACTCTCTTTCCCCACAGTCCCTGTCTCTACCACCATCAAACAAAAGGCACAAAATGGCCAAAAAATTATCTAACAGAAAAACAAATGAGTGAAACGAATAATCGATAATCCAAATAGCTGGCAATTCATTTTCGGTTGATCAACAAATTCATTAATTGTTTCAGCTCTTTGAATACGCAAATTGATTTACCTATTAACAATGATAGCTGTTAGCAATCATGTAATTGAATTGCAGCATCGAATGCAAGTAAACAGTCCGTGTGGAGAGCTAAAGAGGCGGAACGCATTGGCCAAAATGCAATCTCAGAACTTATCGGCTATCGTCTGAAGCAATTTAGCTTTTTATTTCCTTGTAAACTGGCCTGTCAGTCCGGTCGTAGGCGTTATCTCTCAAAGCCAACTCCATAATCACGTCCCAAGTTGCTAATCAGACTATAAACAATGAGGAAGCCTTTGCCCGGATATGCACGGGCTACACCGGAAGCCCAGAAAGATTGCCCCTAGCTCCCAGAGGCTTATCGCTGTCAGACCGATAGCCGGTGGTTTCCGAGAATGGCAATCATGTAACTAAGTGATTACTTTTAATCAGCTAACTAAATCTGAGGTTTATCACCTTTTCATCACTTCATTAAAAAAGGCCCTGCAGACCCACATTTATCCTGCCTTAACCTTGAATCAGTGTTAGATTTCATAAATATTAAATAATCTCGTCAAATGTGTCGTTCAAACTGAAATCCCTCTTACTGTAGATGTAAAACAGAGCTGTGCCACACACTCGGCTGACATGTGACAGGGATACATTAAAGTACAACTCCTGAACAGATCCTTTGCACAATCAAACAAAAGCTTCCGTGTGTGCGTGTGTGTGTGCATGTGTGAGTAATTGGTTTTCCAAGACCTTAATGAACAACAACCAGCTATAGATAGAGCAGCAGAGAGCAGCAGGTAGTTTCTCATGTACCCACAACTAGAACTCAACAAGATAGACAACACTATCTGCTCAACACATGGACACACAACACACACAAGCACAATGTAGCACTAATTAATATACGATTGAATTGCGTTAATTGGTCTGATTCTAGTAACTCATAGATGTTATTCCAGACTGTTTTCAGAGGAACCCGTTTTGTTTCCAACTCTTTATTGAAGCCTTACAATGTTCACGTAGCGAAATCTTCAAACCCAGGACCCAGTCTGCTTGAAATTGACCTGACATATCCGGTGTCTCGACAATAATTAGTAATAACTTCAGGCTTGAACAATTCTTGTTTCTAAAAAGGGTTTTCTGTGTAGACTACTGTTTTCAGACATACTTTTAGAGGCTGATTAGACATTAATACAAGGGTGTGGCTGATGTCAATTACTGATTACTATCACAGGAAAATACTTCACCACCATATCATTCACACGCGTAAACACAACAGGAAATGTTAGAAGTACTAACTTCAAACTTGCATGGACACGACATCCACTCCTTTGCACCGATGGCGCTCAAAGTTATACAACATAAAGACTACAGAGACTCTCTCTTTGGCTCATGTGAGACAAAACTTTAGCTTTTTCTCTAGGTCAAAGCCAAGTTGTGTGCTCTCTACCGGTCTCTGTACATTAAGGACCAAGCTTACCCCAGCTGTTTACTTTATTTCCCTCTCTCTGCTTGTTAACCCATGTTTCAGCTTCCCACTTTAAGCTAGCAGCGGTCATGCAGCGGTGCTCGCAAATTCAGACAAGATGCTTAATGAGCGTCTTCATTTCAAAACTGCACACTGCGAGAGAGTGTGCATCTTGAGCATGACTTGCACCAACTTTCAGGCAAAGCAGCGACAAGGGAGAAAAATAGGAAGTGTATGATTACGCCCCTTTAAATCCTGCACTAATAACCTCCATTCTCATGCAGTCCGAGCCCTTCCTCTTTGTTCAGAGGGTACAGAGAAGGAAGAGCGAGAGGTAAAGCCGAGTTAGACTCAGAAAAGTGTGAAAGGATACAGTTTGAGTAGGGGAAAGCATGTTTACTCCTATGTAAACTCACCAGATCTGACTCCTCACTGCTGGAATGATACATTTCTGTCCTACCCGACTCTGCTGTTCAGCCCGGCTGGGAGAAAATCTCCTCAGCTGCTGCCCATCTCCTCTCGGAGCACAGGAACTCCTACCAGCTTCGCTCCTACAAATCCCCTTGTCCCAGCTCCAGAGGGGAACGGCTTCGCCTCTGTAGCCCGAGCAGAGAAACTTGGAGCCGGAGGAAAGAAGTTAGTTCCTCTCAGACCTTCTTTGGCCTACTTTAGTCCTTGAGAGGCAGAGAAAAGAGCAGCGTCTTTCCCACGCTGGGAGAACACTCCTACAGAGCGCCGCAACCGTCCTCCAGCCCCAAAAACAAGCCCCCCTGCCCCTCTCCCCTCCCACACACACACATATATACACGCTCTCCGTTTCACACACATACACACACACATACACACACACACAGCCAGTTAGGAAGTAAGATCTCTGGCAACAGGGCCGGCCTGAAAATTCCAGAAAGCACCAAAAGCAGCTGCAGAAGCTTTTTATGTCTGTGTGCGAGTGTGTGATCTGGGAGTTTACATGTGTTCCCTTAAAGAGGTTATACTCTGAGGAGAGGACGGCTAAAGGATTTGAACTCACTGTATAGTCTCGACACATGTTGTTGAGACCAAAACGTCAGGAAGTAATTATCTTCACTACATTGACGAAATGCCATATTTGCTTTCATCATCAAGGGGACCAAAGTCATTGAAACTTTCCGTTTGGTCATTTGATGGTACACAATTAACCTTACATTAAAAAAACAAGACAAAAGGGAAGTTACTTTGTGGAATAAGAGCACATAACACACTACAAACTCTGACATCTATAAAATTAAAGCCATATAAAAGTTGGTTTAGTAATGAAGTGACAGATTTCTATTCAGTCAGTGTAACACAGCTGGTGTGCATCTAAAAAAGAAAAAGCACATTCACTTCAAAGAATCTCTTTGTGATCTGACATTAGACACACTGAAGCTGTGATGTGTGTTTTGCAATCACGGTGTCGTTACGTCACAGCTCGGGTAGCAAGTTAAATATTCTGTTAAAGCGGTAAGACATGAGTCAAAACAGAGAGGTGGAAACTGCCACAGCCGAGTCATGAGTTCACAAAATGAAACCATTACTAATTGAAATGTTCCTGTTAGAAAACAGGAGCAACAACAGAGGAATGCAGCTTTGTGTCTGGAAAAACATACCAACTGAATACCAAACCAAATAGTTGCATTTTATGTCCAACGTGTAAGATCATAAAACAATAAATCTGAATGGACTGCATTTATATCGCACTTTTTGTAATCTTAGCGATCACTCAAAGCACTTTACAACACGTGTCAGCATTCACCCATTCACACACATTCACACAAGATGCCACATGTAAACATTCTCAGACACACACACACACACACACACCGTTGGCCATGCCATCGGGAGCAATTTGGGACTCTTGCCGAAGGACACTTTGACATGTTGACCGCAGAGGCCGGGGATCAAACCACCGACCCTCTGACCCTCTGACCGGTGGACGACCACTCCACTCTACCTCCTGAGCCACAGCCGCACACTACTACATATACAATAAAACTACAAGCTTTGAGCTTCATTCGACATCCCAGTAAAGCCCAGATTTGTATTTTTCTGTGGGGAAAAATGTTTTGTGGGCGGCCCATCCTAAATCCTGGATTATATTGTGTTTGATCGGGGTTAACCCCTTTCTGGGGATTATCATCCAGAGTGTGTGCTCGGCACGTGGGAGCACACACTGTGGGATAGTTATCCTCATTTTGCCAGAACAATGGTTTCAAGTCCTGATGCAGCAGTTTGCAATACAAACTTAGCAAGAATATTCTGTTGTTATATAACATAACCTGTAATATTCTATATCGTGTCTTTTTTTAAGAATTCGATTCGTCTGGCCATTGAGTAAGAAGCTATAGCAAGTAGCTGGTTAGCTTAGCTTAGCATAAAAGACTGGAAACCGGGGGAAACGGCTTGCTCTGTCCAACTGCGCCTGGCCAAGAAATACCCATACTACCATATTATTTAGTATGCCAGAAAACGATTTAGTATGTCCCAATATATGGTGTAAAATGATAATCAATGATGTCTTACTGCATCCGGTCGCATTTTGCAGTATGCAAGCCAGCATACTTGTCTGGCTATTCTGAACCGAAATCCTTCGCGGATATACAAGCACGCAACAGTACATGATATGTAAAAGAAGCTGCAGTACATACTAAAAGTAAAAAGAAAAAGTTTGCGATTTGGACGCAGCCATAGTTTGGTTTTCGTACAGATTAAACAAATCAAGATACAACATGTCAAAAAGTGTGTTTAAGATGTGCTGATAGGCTGATTTGTTGACTTTGATTTCCCCATTTTTTGTGCTAAGATAAACTTTACCTTACAGATATAAGAGTGGCGTCAATCTTCTCATAAAAAAAAAGTTTGCCTTACATAATGACTGTAGTCTCCAGTTTTGATAAATAGATTAGGGCTGCAACAAATTATTATTTTCATTATCTATTCATCTGCAGATTATCCTCTCGATAAATCGTTTTATCATTTGGTCTATGAAATGTCAAAAATAGACAGAAAAAAGATTTCCCATTGGAGTTTCCCAAAGCCCAAGATAACATATTCACATTAGTCCGAAAAAAATACAGCTATTGAATTTACTGTCATAGAAGAGAAAAACAAATCTGCAAATATTCACCTTCAAGAACCTAGACATGTGAATGTTTGCCATTTTTGCTTTTCAGCCTTAAAATAAATATCAGTTTATGGTCCAATCTAAACCCTGCAGTGGCAACATGAGGTCAAGGTAAGTGAAGGTGAAAAGCCGACTATATTAAGTTCAGCCCTGGAGGTAAAAACCTCCATGCTGAGCATGATGACAGTTGATCAGGAAGTGTGATCTGGTGCCTCTTAATGCTCACTAAAAATGACTAAGTCTGCAACACACTGCAAGAAAATCAAAAGCAAGAAAAAAAAAAAATCAAGGTGAGATTATGACAGTGAACAGGAAACATTTTTAATTGTGATTTTAAGATGCCATTTAAATAAAAAATGAATGCATAAAGCTACTGTATGTCTATTAATCCTGTGTAGCTCTAGCTATCCCTGCCAGGATGTTTATGCTGAGGCCAGCCATGCTAAAGTTTACTGTGCCCAATGTGTGTAATGGGTTTCAGCTAAAAGGCCTCTACAAACATATACTGTATACAATGTGTCAAATTAACAAAAGCAAATAAAGCTTTAGTCCAAATTGGTTGCTTTATTTTGTGGAATTACAATAATGTAATGATACAATAGCATTCTTCACTGCTGACAGCAACTATCAGCTCTCTCTAAATGGGTTCTCTGAATGGGATTTGACAGATCAATGTCTTCCAGCTCTGACAGCGCTGGGAAATGAGTGCCGGCATTGACTTTGGCTTATCGATCCGTACACATGCACACAATGACGTCAGCAGGCATTCACACTGACAAGCACATAAAGGCCAACAAGGATAGTTTACAGAAACCAGCCTACAGTAATTGGACCACGAGGAGGGATCAATACAACATCCCAATGTGTTTCATTTGGAAAGAGATGACATTGCCAACAGTTGTTTCCTTTCATTATGAAGTACCTTTAATCTAAAGAGTCACCTTGCGGAGCACGAGGAGACTGACGGTAGACTAAATTCTGATTCTCCTTCTCTTACATTTTGCTTATTCAACAGCCCTGCAATAAATCCTTGTATCGACACTTCTGCGAAACAGTTTCTACGAAAACCGAGCATTATAACCTTCATGAAGGCAGGGTTTATTGCAGGACTGACATTAATTTAGTTTAGGTGCACCTACTAAATGAGTGTACATCGTCAATAAAGGCTTGTAACTGAGATAACGTGTAAGAATACTTACACAAGGCAACAATATTATTTATTCTGTTTTAAGGATAAGGCTGGAGATATTCTATACGTTTGTTATTATCTACAACCATCCATTGAAAAGAACAAGGTCATTTACTTTTGGACAACAAGGGCAGTTATAAAAGCTTCTGCTACACAGACAATAGGTTTACTTGTTCATTGGACCAGTTTATTGTTGGTTTGACTTGTCTTCTTTTCTCTCTTTTTTTAGGGCTACAACCAACGATTACTTTCATTATTGATATTGATATTTCCTTGATTTATCGATTAAACGTTTGGTCTGTAAAATGTGAGTAGTTCACAGAGCCCATGGTGACGTCTTCAAATGGCCTGCGTTGTCCAGCCAACAGTCCAAAACCAGTTTTATATTTATATACATTAGCAAAACTGGAACCAGTGAATTTCTGGCATTTTTGCTGAAAGAATTTCAAAATTGTTGTCGCTTAACGATGTGTTGATTTACTATGGATTGATCCACTAATTGTTTCAACATCGTCCTTTTTTACAGGATGGAAGAGTCAGATCGATGACTTGTGGAGATGCAGTCTGCAGTAAAGCGGTGATCACCCCGGTGCACTTTTAGTTACAGGACATCATGCCACATCATGTTCGACCTCCATATCAGGAGGCCTGACACTTCTGTGGTGGTGTGACCTCACAGTGGCCACCGTTCACTTTAAAACCTCTCCACTCTGCCAAACACACTCGCCGGTGTTTAAGCACTCAGGATCACGAGTTAATCTGTGTTACATCAATACAAGATCATAACCCTGAAGACATAACACAAGACAAAACAAAGCAATGCCAGATACTGAAGATAGTTGAGTGAGTCTGACTCAGAGCATCTTGCCAGTTACAGAAACAATATCCAACAACATCAACAGTGTTTTGTTTTCTGTCAAATGTGCTGTTATAAAAAGACCATGGTTCATACAAATGATCTTATGGATGTTTAGTAAACTTAAAAGATCTCTAATGAGCTTAAATACACCACAATTAGATCATTAAAGAGCCGTCAGAAAGGCCCCTCCAAAGGTGTTTTGCCTTGCCAAGAATCCTATTACACTAATGAAACAGGACTATAGGACTTCAAGTGCTAGTGGATAAATCCATTTCCCTGGAAGAAAAAAAGGTATATTTCTTTGTTGTCCAAAACAGAAAAACGCAGTCTATTTAGCAAATGCAGCACTATATTCAGTGGATCCTGTAAATTAACCGTTACAATCAGATCTCATCTTCCTTCATATACTTTAAACCTCTCTCGTATCTGTATGGTACATATGCAGCAAGAGCCAGCAGCTGGTCATCTTAGCTTAGCATAAAGACGGGGAACAGGGGAAAGAACTAGTCTGAAGAGCATAATACCCAGATCAGAAAGAAGAATCCACGCTGGGCCCGCTGGGACTGAGATTCACATCTAATGAAACCCCCGGGGCCGACAGCCAGCATCGGAGTGAAGTAACCTAGGTACAACACACGCCAGGCCACTTGAGCCATGGGACCATCTCTAATTACAGACAGTGAGAGAAAGGAAAGGAGGGAAAATGAGGCATTGAGTCAGAGGGAGTAAAAAAAGAGAGCGATGGAGATGGATGGACCAGCTGTTCCGTTTCCTGCTGCTTCTCTAAGCCACTCTTTTCTTTATACCCAATAGTCACATTGATGGTCTAAAACCTTAGCCTATCAATGAGGTATTAGAACAATGCATTTCCAGTTGAAAACAAAGATTGGAGATAAAAGTTGAGTAACGCTTACCCTTCCCAAGATGTGTTTAGTCAGTGGGGACAAAGATAACTTGTCAAGCATGCCCAAGGGAATGAAGATCATGAGCTCGGAGTTGCTGTACGGCGAGTGGGAGCAAAGATTTGATGACTTCTGAAGCGCTGACATGTACAACAGTGTACAACGTTTGGCGGCTGCAGTGCAAGAGTGTGAGTCACTTCGCGCTCGCCGAACACATCAACACATCGGCTGTCCCACATGGACTCATAGGAAAAACTCTCAGCCGGCAAATTGGGACCGCTGTGACCAAAACAGTCACGCACAGGTCAGGCAAACACTGGCAGAGGGCGGCACGCTCGCACGCTGTCACACTCATACAGTTACTCCCCCCGCTGGTGACACGCGGATAGGATGGACGTAAGAGTAACACACATCATTGTACACATGAGGGGGTTAATACGCTTATTCACTTTGTGTCTAGAGTTGGACCAGAAGATCGATACATTTTCTGTCACATAACCAATACTCCCCTCCTTTGCTGTACGCTGCACAGACTATCAAAGCCACTTTCGTGTCATACTATGACAGATGGGAATTTGAACACAGTCCAACTGTTTGAGCAGTTCAGTGAGAGACGATCATCTGCTGCGTCGTCACGTGTTTCTACTGTACTGTACATCGCTACAGGGTGGAGGGAATGATCCACAGTGCACACAATAACAGCCGCAGGGGTGATTGCTTGTGTCCACTTGATCCCCCCCGACTCACTTTGTGATGATTGCTTCTCTCAGTAAGGAGATTTAAATCTGCTTCTGCCTTTCAACCAATCCAGGATTTAGAGTAAAAGAAATGACCGACATTTGTTAAAAGAATCTGTTCTTTATACCGGGGAATATGTCATATAACTATTCAACAGCAGTGGTTGCACACCGAGATGTTTATTTTGCAGAAGTTTCTGGATTATCTAACGTCTTAAAATGCCCCCATTGGAATTTTTCACCACTATTGGTGCTATGCAGCAATGTTTTTACAAGTGGCTGACCATTTTATATGATGCACCCACGTGAGGACAGTCGCTGGTGGTAACGAAGAAATAAACATTGAAAGGCACCGACAAAGCCAGTAGTGAAGAGCTAGCTAGTAAACATGGATGTTAACAATGCCCACTTTTAAAATATAAAAAAATGGCATTTTATGATAAAAAAAAAGGCATTTTATGATAAGAAAATGCACTCAACATGATTGTCAGACTTCAGTTAGACACACAATGCGTTTGGTGGTTGACACTGAATGTAAACCTAACTTTGTTAAAAAGGAAACTTCACAGGATATATTTTACGCTTTCAAAAATGATTGAAATAATAAGAATAGAAAAAATCACTTTGGTTGAACTAGTCACAAGCAGATATTACTTAACTTCAAGGGATCACAAGTTAAGTCATTAACACTGCCCTACAAAATGACAAAAGATTAAATCATGCTGTTCCAAACCATTTAAAATCTGTTAAAAATAGAATTCGGCCGCATGAACAAACTCTTTTTACGAGACCTGTTAGAGGCATCTACGCGTGGAAAGACAAAGACGACCCTGCAGACCTTTCACCTACAAGCATCAATGCCTTTCTGCGGAAAGGCATTGATGCTTTGAGGCATTGACTAAAAGGCAGAAATTCCCACATGAATCCACGATTAAAAGCTAAGCTCTACTTATAGGCGGTGCATTTCCGACCGTATAGGCCTATGTTAACAGACCTTACAGACAGGATGACACTCAAAACTTCACACGGCAAAGAATCCACAAACACAGAAAAAAAGCACTCTGTAAGAGCGATGCCAAAGCCTTCAGAAAACAAGTCAGCGCTACAACTAATAGTACAAGCTCTGGATAGAGAAGTAAGCTGCTGATTTACGCAGAAACAAGAACAGGTTGTGTGTTGTTGTTTTTTACCTTTGGCTTCTTAGACATGCTCGTCCTCCCACAATGCCTGGGACACCTGTGTCGCCTCTCCGTTCCACAGCGACTGTAATGAATTATGCAAATCCCCTGGTTTTTGTTCAGAGTACCATGACCCAGGGGTGCAAGCAGCTGACGCCTGGCATGAAAAAACCAACCACTCTGCCTCAGTCAAAAAGGGATAACACTGACTGCTGCGCTACCTGGCAAGTTGCTCTAAAATACAAGCGGTGTCACGGCAGAGGTGATATCTAGAGGAGAGGAAATGAGATGTGGTCATCTTCAAGAGCTCATCCAACAGCGAGTGTCATGCATCATGTGGAGTGAAGAGTCTCTCAGACAGATCACACACACATACTGACACGGGCACAAGCAGAACCGCACAGACATGCACGAGCGGACACACACATACGCACACAATCGAGTGTTTAAGCTCTGCGGTGTCATGGCTAGCTCTCAAGTGTTTCCTTCAGCTGGCCGGGCATTAAGCTTTAATTTGATAGCGTGACATCTGTTGCATAGTCCGCCCGACTACATGGCGCTGCGAGAAGCGCACTGAAATACACGGCACGCGTACATAAACATACCTTGAAACTCCAGAAACACACTGTCAACAGATACTTGCTGTGATAGTTAGCGTTAGTGTTACTGAATAGTCTATGTGATGCTGAGCTGTTGGGCTGCAGTGGCAGAGCTGACCACTGTAGTAAAACATGTGACCTCTTGCAGCTGTGGCCCGACAGACAGTCAGGCTGTAACAGCACCATCTGGAGTCCTAATCCGCCTGTCATTGCCCACCCCTGTGATTATGAATGTGGCCCTCGAAGTCATTAGGCTTATTGGATGGACAAGTAGATACCTGGGGTCAATGAGCTGCAGCGGCGCAACAGTTGCATCGCACAAATCTGCATTTTCTGCAAAGATGTCAGCAGCAAAATTAAGCAATGTACACACAGGTTTGGTAAGCAGGCTGACAAATTCCTCATTCTTCTTTTTTTTTTTAAGAAAATATTGTAGCTAGCCAATTACCAGTGCATTTTGGAAGGTGGTAGAAGAGGAAGTTGTAGGCTGTAATGTTAGAGTGGAGGTTTTTGGAGCCCGACGTGAGAACAATGCAGAGGGCTTAACTTCATGTCCCGATGAAACATTGTTCCTTGATCTTTACTTGACGGCTCCAGAAGTCAAAAGGTTTCTGATGACTCCCTGACCTCGCCACTTAGCACCACCACCAGGCCAACATTTCCAATGGGCAGGTTTCAATGAAACTCACATTCATGCTCCCCAGAGGATTAACCTCTTTACATTTTTCCCCACAGTTGCCGAAGCTCCGTTAACAAAAATCATCATCAGTAGTCTACAACATCAATCAATTTTATTTTCTAATTAATGACACAGTTGGTCTGAAGATTATTATTGATGTTATATATAATGCGTGTTCGGCAGACATAGGATGGAGGGGCTGCGAGCTAACTGCTAATGTTAGCTGATTAGATATATAGACTTAAGATACAGAAGTTTAGGAGGTTTTTACCGGTAAAAACACTGAATAAAGCAGTTTAACGTTAAACATCAGTGTTTCTCTGATGCTGTTTGGCTGCTGCTAACATTTGCTCAGCAGAATTTTCTGATAATTTAAGATTAAGACATCCGATGACAGAAAATGTGGCTTAGAACTGGATAAAATGTTTTTTTATTTATGACTTCTTGCAGACAACCACAGGCATGCGCAAAGGGGATACGTCGCCATTAAAAGGCAACCAAATGAAATTACGAAAACTGAAATTTCTTTCAAAAACTTGTAAGATTAAAAAAATATATATATGTTCCTTAGATATTAAATTGACATTGTTCTGTTGTAATATGTAAGAAAACTGAATAAAATAGGATTCACCAAAAATAAATGAAAATGAAAATGTATCTGACAGAAAGTAAAAACTGGCCAAACTGTTTTGAGACTTGCTCTACAGGACTCATATCTGCTAGTAAGCCACATTCATTATTAATTAAGACTGAGAGGCAGCACTGGGACATTATTTCACCAGACACTAAGGTACTTTAAGGTACTCAACTTTCCAGCTCTGTGCAGGAAGAATGATCAGGTTCATTGTGAGGACAGAGAGCAGGGCTGCGGAGAGCAGCAGCGTGACATATGCAGCATATGGGTGGGTTGAGCAAAACTGGAGCAGTGTTTCCCTCCGGAGGAAAACACATATGTACATCTCTATTTATGCACATGTGCACAATATACTGAACAAAAATATAAAGTTACCGCAGTGTCGAACACGAATGCCTGTTTAGGAGAGCACAACATATGGCGTATGTGGAGGAGAATTAAGCCTCGGGTTTATCACACCATGAATGTGTCACTTGCACCTGACATACAGTAACTCCACCAAGAGATTACATAACAAAGAGGCTGAGCTGAGTGGCTGCAGGTCACACGACTGCAGAATCAAGAGAGGAAAATGTTTGTGAAGTCCACAAACAGACAGAAAGTAGATTCTGGAGTAACTCCATCACATCCTCTCCTCCCTGACCCACCCCCCTTTTCCCAAGTAGCTGATTTCATCCTCGCAAAGCCACTCTCGCTCTAATCTCCCCTGATCCGTCTGCACTGGCAAAGAATCAGATATCAAACTCGCACATGCTAAAAGAAACCTGGGGCAACATGGCAGAAACTACTAGTTCACCTACTGTCATTATTGTGAGTGTAAACAAAAGGCATTTTCTTGGAGATTCAGCCAACTCAACATCAGTTGCATTACTTGAAACACTTGCAGAGTTGGCACACTGATAACCAGATTTGATAAAGTGGGCACGTAGTAGCTTGTAGTTATATAATACCTAAATCTCTAAGCCTCTCTTTGGAATAGCCACTGGGCACAGGAGCATCAAAAACCAATGGGAATATACTGTAATAGTCTCTACGTAATCTGTTAAACCAGAAAATCTTATCAATAGGGATGCACAAAATGTTACATCGCTTGCAGTTGTTTTTAAAAAAGGAGGACATCATGGATAGAAAAAGCCACACAAAAAAGGGAGTTAGTAGTACAAGAGTGGAGGAGAAAACTCCTCCAACACACCTCACTTACCCATGAGACATTTTTATTCTTAGTTTGTTTGATCATGGCAACGAGAGCGGGCCCGGTAACGTGGAGAGAGGAGCCCCCCTCCTCAGCAGATTTCAGCCCCACAGCCTGTTGTGTGCGCAGGTGTGTGCGGGATGAGGGGTGATGGCCTTGGGCGCGTCACGCTCAGCCATAGGTCATCATCTGCCATGCGAACCCGCCAACCCAAAACGCCCGCTCTGACTGAACCCAGCATCTGTCAGCAGGATCAGACCACGCGTCACGCAGAAGAGGACGGTGACAAAGTTTTCTTCACGTGGCAAAAAAAGAATCATCCAGCAAAGTCAGAGTCTCTTCCTCCTGACAGCACACAGTGACCTGATGGACTGATTATGTATTCATGCCGAGTATGAATATGAAACATCCCGGCAGGTTTAACCCCGCCCTGCTGAGCCTCAGCGCGCGCCCAATGGCGGAGCAGATCTTTGTGGCCGGCTCCCGAGGGTGAGCTTATAGAAGCATTAGGATGAACATAGTGATTCTCTGGAGGAGAGAACAGGGCTCTCCACTTACATGCAGGTCACTGAGACCTCCAGAACCCAATAAAAAAACAGGGAGTAGCAGAGGTCTTCATCTACTGTGGGTGCCTCCTCCCCGCTTTTCTGTTTCATCTTTTCTCCCTTCCTCTCCACCTACTTTAGCTCACTTTCCTTTCTCTACACTCCTCCCTCCATGTCCCTCTCAGGGGTACATGTCCTCGCCCAGCTGGTACCTGTTGTCATGACACCTCTTTGCTAAGAGACGAAATACTGTGTCAAATGAAAGATGCTCGTTGAATATGGGATTTCCTCTCCCTTTCTTTCGTCTCTTTTCATTCTATGGTGGCATTGCTCTCTGAATTAAATCTCACTCACTTCGGTCTCATCTTCCTCTCTCTGCACCATCAGCTCCTCTGCCTCAGCTCCACACTTCTGGCCGTCTGTTTGCACAAGTCGATCCGGATTACTTGAAAAAGATCAGTGAAGAGTTTTGCGGCTATCCTTGCGGATTTGAGTGGCTGCACTTAAGTGGAATTGAATTACAGAGACGACACACATATTGAGATCAGCAGCGGTAGGAAAGACTTCAAACTGCACATGAACAACCAGGGAAGGAGTGAGTAGATAAATATTTATCTTTATTCAAAAAACGTTTAAAAGCACATTTTAGACTTGCCTTTTCTGGAATAATTCGACATTTTCCGTCAGGTATCATACTTTAAAATTGACTTTTTTTCCCCCAAACTATTTTCTTTTTTCTTTAATGTCTTTTTGTAAAGCAGTTAAAAAAAAAACATCGGGTATCATAGCTGATAATTTTCCAATGTTCAAATAACTTTATTAGGGGCTGCAACTTACAATTTTATCTATTAATCGTTGATTATTAGTCTATGAAATCTTGAAAAATAGTGAATGTCTTCAATTATTTTGCTGATTAACAGTTAAATCTGACAGCTGACTCTTATATAATATATATGACAAAGAAAAAACAGCAAATTGTCAAATTTGAGGAGCTGGAACCACAGAATATTTGGCATATTAGCTTGAAGACTTTAAACTATTAATCAATTGTTACATTTGTAGTTGAATCACTGATGACAACCATACAACAAATATATCATTAAAACCCAATATGAGGGTCCAGGATTTCAGGGTTTTGAAACAAGACTTGCTCCTGATCCATTTTTAACGTCTGTCGCTCTAATTAATTGTCTCTAGTATCCATATTGGCCGGCAGCCCTCCTCTGGTGCACAAGGTTGTCTGCATATCTCCACTGTTAATTGGCCTCAAAGAACATCTGCTCCTGTTTTAAGTGGTGCTCGGTTTGCCCTGGCTGCCCCTCGCTGTCTGAGGTGCCAATTTAATGGGCGCGAGCCGAGCCCACAGCTCCTTCATCTCTCTAATGATTGCGTGATTGTCCATTTTTGCTGCGGATTCTTTACCTTCTGTAGGTAGTTACTAGAGACCCAGTGGAAAATAAAGATGGGGAAGAGGATAAGTGAAAGTATTCAACGGGGATTACGCTGTCAAATTGAACTGAAGTGAACCATAAACCAAACCTTATGTTTCATATACAGCAAATAAAAACAGCTTCACCAACAGAATCTACTCCAGACATATTTTCTTCTTAAAGCCATGTGTCATACTGTAACATAACGCTAATAAATGGAATTAGAGAATAGATAGTGCCAGAAACTGCAAGCCTCACAGAAATGGATGACGGCACTCCAGGCCTCAAAGCAGCTGCTTTCCACTGATAGCAGTGAAGCAGCCAATATGATGCATCGGAGGAGGGAAACGCGACTAAAATTAAACATTCACCACAGGGAGCAAATTACTTCACATGAATGGATCTCATGCAGCAAGTTGTTTAACCACACACTAGTAGAGACGCTTACAGTATCTGTACATGTTGTACAGCGGTCCCTTTTTTGCCATCAGGTCAAAATGCTTATTTTTAGCTTTAGACTCTAATTTGATTAAAAAGGTATAATTTCTTGTCATGTGTATTTTGAATGTCATTCAAGTTTTTAATTCCACTACTTTTTGATTAATGTACATTGGATTTGTTAATGATGTTAAGAAAAGAAAAGAAAAAAAGAATTAAAAATAAAGATGACTTTTCCTAGATTCCTAGAGACTAAGCCAATTCAATAGGCATTTTCTAATCATTCTTTTTTTTTATTTTTTTTATGTTCACCTACAGTATATATTGTTCAGCTGATGGTGTAGGCACAGACAGGGAACAAGGGAAGAGAGAGGGTGGGGGTATGACATGCAGCAAGTGTCTCCTGCCAGAATCTAACTGGGTATGCTCTGGTTATTTGATATGCATTTTATTTGATATCACTACCAAGACAAACCAAATAAGGGATGTTCAAGCAGACAAACAAGCGGAAAGCTCCCCCCATGACTTCACCGTTTCCAGACAAGTGAGGATTTTAAAACTCAAGACTGTCGCAGCCCAGTCGTAACTGAACCGGGGTCAGTGCACACATATTCAGCACACAGGGTCACTGACATCAGTGTTTCCAGGCTGCAGTGAAGCTATACTCTACATAGGCCCTGACAGATATAAATCACACTTTCCAGTCCCACGGTGAGGTGATAGATCATGTAAAAGCAGTAAAAATCCACCTAAATCCAAGACATTCCTAAGGGCCCCTGTGGCCAATTAGCTGCTCAGTTTCCGGACATTTCCACACTCTCTGGAAAAGTGAAAGAACGCACAACTGCAGCCAAGGAAACCCTGCTCCAGTCTGCTCTGCGCTGGCCCGACACTCCTCCCTGGGCGTGCTTCCCAATGCCTGGAAAACTGGGAATTCCAGGTCACACTTTCGCCATGGGAGATTACCTCACCACTAGCACACACAAGCTCAGTATTTTCTGGGAATAATTAGTCTTCTGTGTAATACTCCAGTATCTGCCATTTCTCATTATTTATTTGGTAGCTTTAGCGCCCAAAGCAAGTCTAAGTTTTCCCTTTTTCTAAGTTTGGCACATAATTTGATGCAGATATTCATAGTCCCCAAAAGGATTAACCCAACTGCTTTTGATGATCCTCTGACTTTTCCTCTAGTGCTTCTATGAGGTTGACATTTTGGTTTTTTATCCCAGTCACACAATTAACAGGAGCGAAACCTATTTTAGCCACCTAAGAGAAAGGGACCTACAAAAAGAAAACATCAGTTTAAGTGTACGTATTTAGAATATTTTTACTGCTTTACCTTGCCGTCAGACAGCCATACAGTCTATGCTACTGACAGGGAACTGAAGCCGCCATCTGTTGTCTCGCCAGAGCCACCAGACTTCATTGAAAAAAACAGTAATTTTACCTTGCAGAACACGGGAGTTGCTACTCTACCGCTGCCTCGATCGGTTAGTTTGTTTGTGTGGCTTTGGTTCCCTGTGGGAAAGGCCCGTCTCATGGCAAGGTAAAGCAGTGTAAATATTCCAAATATAGCGTACACTTAAACTGATCCACAGCAGTACATTGCTAAACTTCCTCATTGCTTAAGTACCTCATACAAACCCCCTTCAAAACACCCAAACCATCCCTTTAACATCAGCATGTTTTTGTGTCATTGTCTGCATGTTAGCATGCTAAAAAATACAGCTTTCTGTATTTCTGGTCTATTCAATTTCTATATTATTTTTATTTTGTGTATTTTATTTTATTTTATCAGATATTAAATAAAAATTACTTTGATAATAATTTATTGTTTTTTTATTGCTTATTGTTTTGAATTTCATTCTTATGCCTTTTCTTTCCTATATTAAGCACTTTAGCTGATTACAAACTAACTTATAAAAATCTATATATAAGCTATCTGCTGATTTACTGTACTGCATTGTGTGCCACATACTTCCAAGAGTTTACCGACTTTTAATACGTGATAAACTTTCTGTGCATTTCAATGGTTTTCTGCTAAGTTCACACATAGTACTGGCTACCACTGCTGCATAATGGCAAGCAGGAAAGCCTAGAAAACAAACAGGGGAATGGAGCCGGGCCTGCTGTCTCCAATTAGCTGAGTTTCCGTGAGGAGTGTCTGGGACTGGCCGTTCAGTCTGTCAGATGGAGTCCCATCCGGCCGGGTCTCCGTGCTCCACATTCCATCCACAGCGGAATTACGTTCCGCCCCATTTCAGACGTAAAACGGTGGTTTGGTGCTCCATATTGGAAACATGTGAGTGG
The DNA here is from genome assembly GCA_943593645.1 of Bovichtus variegatus. Taxonomy (NCBI): domain Eukaryota; kingdom Metazoa; phylum Chordata; class Actinopteri; order Perciformes; family Bovichtidae; genus Bovichtus; species Bovichtus variegatus. The sequence continues at coordinate 8,634,530 of CALSCE010009814.1, forward strand.
AGTGTCATAGAAAGAGTGGCGTGTCACGGCAGCGGAGGTCCCCTCGGGGTCAGTAATGGACTGTCCCCTGTGAGCCTAAAACTCTGGTTTTAACAGTACTCATATTCATTTCAACATGCTTAGTTTGAGCACAGTAATTAAACACAAACACATGTTGCCAGTGATACCCCACCACACTGGATGGTTTGTTTTCATGCAAACACCTTACACATGGGGCTTAGAGCGTCCGGTGAAGAGTATCAACAGCTGGTCCTACATTAATCCACTCATCAGTTAAATTAAAGCTTACTCAGAGTAAATGTTGAATCAGCCTACAAAACTAGATTGTGTAACCGAACTACAGTAGTCTGCACAGGACCACAAGCAGTTTTTCTTCTCTACAATATCTGGGATAAAGTTGGCGTCGCAGTCCAGACGCCGGACCCCTTCAAAGTCCACATTTCTAGACAGAATATATCGCAATGGGCCCAAAAGTCTTGGTCCCTTTTCAAAAGGCTGCTGAAAAGAGCCTTATTTTGGAAAAGAATTAGACATCTGGTGAATCACTTGCAGCCCTCAGTATAACTGCTGACTTGTCAAGCATTCAGGGGATCCTTGTTACCGCCGCCAAAGAGGTTCTGTTTTCGGTTCAGTTTGTTGGTCTGTGTGTCTGTTGGACAGCAGGATTACGTAAAAAAACAAATGGCCGATTCTCATGAAACTCGGTGGAAGGGTGAAGCACAGGCCAAGGAAAAACCCGTGACATTTCGGAGGAGATCCGAATCTTGGGGCGATTAAACACACTGACGCAGGTCTGTGCTAGACGATAATATTATTGGAGATTCCAGAGGGATGGGAGTCTTTTCAGTATTCATCACGTGACTGTGACGTGACAGGAAGAGAGGGAGCGGGCAGGACGGGAATCACAATAAGAATAGTTAGAGGTGCACCGATCAAATCCACCAGCCAATCAGTCTCAGATAAAGCCGATTCTGCAGCTATTGACTATTATAATCGCTACACAAACCATCTCTTCTGACTGCAGGAGTGAGTTAATGATACACGCACCTTAACATTCTTGTAAATAGATCCCGATTCATAAATAGTTTTTAAGAGATAAATAAATACATAGTTTTAGATAGATAAATAGTTGACTCTCTATAACAGCATACAAACTTTGCACAGTGGTGACTACTAAGATTTGAGCCGTAATAGCCGGTAATTATGGCAAATTAGACGAGTATGATCTCACACTATTAAAAACACACAGACCTTACTTTATTGACATATCACTGTTTTAGTAAATCTAAGACTGCTGTGACTAACTGAGCTCCAAACATTTTGTCCAATGAGCTTCTGTCTTGGATTTGGTAATGAGAACTCATTTCAGACGATAAATTAAAAAAATTACACCTCATGAAAACTTTATATCTGAGCCTTGAGGGTGTTAAAGCATTTTCTCTCTGCATAGAAAAGGTGTGTTTATGCATTTATGAGTGTGTGCCTGTGTGTGTGTGTGTATGTGTGTGTGTGTGTGTGTGTGTGTGTGTGTGTGAGTAAAAGTGTAACATGGCCATCTAGTGGTAAAACTCAATTAGGAAAGGACTATATTTATCTGCAGTACTGGCGGATACTGTGGATGAGATAAAACATTTAGAAAAATATATAAATACTTTCTTTTTATTAAATAATGTTTGTTGCATTGCTCTATTAGTGAACAGTGTAATAGAGACTTTTAAAAAGCAGAACATATTCCTATTCCATTTTTCCTATATACACAAGGGAGTCTGCAGAATCAACCAAAACTGAAAGACAGAATTAAGGATGCAAAGGACAGTACAGAAAACAAATGCATGCATCATCAAATTTCCCATCTCAACTCAAACCTGTTAACAGAAGCACTCTCACATTTCCCTCCCTCTGCATTTCATCACACCAGCCACAGCTGTCTTATTCTTAAAATACACAGCTTTTCATTCCAGACATTAAAACACAAAAGGACGCATGAAAGAAACCAGCAAAGCCCAATAAAGTGGGGCTGTCAACCAAGCATGAGCCTGCACTGTGAACCCTCTGAATTCAATAACATTACAACCTCAGCTGTGCCCCCGGTAGAAAATATGAAATAAAAGATTTATCGTGTCTGGCGGCATGAACAGAGCTCTGCAGGAAACGGCCAGGCCAGTGCAGCTGAAATATTTCTGCTAAATCCTGCAGCATTCAGGATTGGTTCAGGATAGAGATCTCGCAGGGAGCAGGGGGATCAACCTCGAGGGGGGAAAGCTGGCAGGCGTCCACTGAGCCATTCAGTCTGGTGCTTTGAAGCAACACTGTACATTTTTCTGTAAAGTTGTGCATGTATCGAAACACCAGCACAAAGCAATCATTCATCATGAAACAATCATAATAACATGCTGGCGACTGTCGGCTTCAGCAGCTTCTCTCAATCTCCCTCACGCACACTTTCTCCTCTAGCCCTCGTGATAAATCGGCATCGGAGCCTCAAACTCACATATGGAAGCTGTGCTCTCCGGCGATGGCCCAGCCCACAGCACGGCATGAAGGGGACCAGGGCGGGGAGGAGCGGACGGCCGTCTCACAGACTCCCTGTCAGGCAGCAGCATCCGCTCAGCCTCGGTCCATGCCTGACCCAAGGGGGTGCAGACCACCAAAAGACGCAGAGGAGATGACGAGGACAGAGGAGATCCCTGACGGAGGAGTGAGCAGAGGGAGCAGAGGACTGACGTATCCACACCAGCCCCCTACTTCTGTCCACCCACCCCCCACGTGTAACGCCAAAGCCCCCCGACTCAGAAACTCTCAAGATTCAAAAAGTCAGATTCTGATGCCCCCTCCTCCTCCTTTTCATCTTCTACCCATCTCCGGACTGTTGCAGCAGAGTGTCCACGAGGTGCAATGTCTACACTGACTGTTTACCCCACCCTGAAATCTGTAAGCGCTCCAGCAGATCCTCTGAGCTGCCAAATCCTCTGCAGTGCTGCTGTGCTGTGGCAGAGTGGTACGGTTGCAGGCTGGCACACTGGTTCAGCTGCTGGTGGATTTAGACACACTCATCATCATCACACACACAAGTTCCTTCTCAGCATGGGAAGGAGGTGGAGTTCCGAGTGTCCTTTATTGACCGCTGTCCCTTGCTTCCTAATGGAGGACGCCGCCTCTATATTCTCCGCCTCCTTTCATCCCCAGGTTCAGTCCGCTTTAAAAGCTTCACTCACACACACACACACACACACACACACACACACTTCTTGACTTATTGCCTCCCCCTTTTTTCTCAGATTTTATTGCCTTTTCCTTTATTTTTTCCCTTTGAGTCGTGCAGTCCTCATTTGCATTGCGTTACCCTTCATATTTTCTCTGTGCGAGTGATTAGGACAGAGGCTGAGACGGGTACTGGTTGCTGAAGAGACTGCACTGTGCTTTCATGTTACAGAGACAGTGTGCGTGTCTCGTGCAGAGAGCCGAGCAGCGGCGCAACTCCGCCTGTGGTGCAGAGGGAAGTCGCTCGCACATTTCAGCCTGCGAACGCAGGGCTGGCTCGACTGTTTCTTCCCGTCACACACCTCCACTCCACTCTTGCCCTTCCCCACTGCGCTCAGGTGATTGAGCCCAGACTGACTTGCAGCCTCAGTGCTGCGTCGTAACTGCCGTGTCAGCTAGAAGACAAGTGCACATATTCTCTCTCGCCAATGAAAGACACATGTAGCAGGGAGCTGCAGAGGTGATATTCATATACACAGCATGACTGTGCTCGTGCGTTTTTTTTAATGTAATCTGGCAACAAGGGCACACAGCATGAGTGATGGACTGAATTGTAATGATTTTACAAGGCCCTTTGGCTTTGAAATGTCTTTCCTTTAACACTTGCAAAAAAATAATCAATTCAAGACATATGTAAATGACAGGAACTTGTGGAGAATATTAAGATAACAGCAGACAGTCCTTGAAATTACAAAGGTTTGTTAGAGAAGTTGATCAGTAGGCATTACAGTAAACACAACATGGCTTTTAATGTAAGCAAGCTGCATCAGTTCAGTTGGATTGTGTTCAACATGAAGTCTAATTCAACTCAGTTCAATAACATCTGCATAACTTGACTGGATGGTAAAATTTGGTAACAGTTTCACGATGCATTAATTATGTAAATGTATTCTGAAAGAGTTGTTCATTAAGGAAAAGTTGTCATTAAAAGATTTACTGAAAATCTAAAGTAGTGGTATTTAAAATGAATGACTGAGATATTAAGATAATTAAGATGGCATATTTATGTTAAACGAGGGCCATTGTTTTGGTATCTCTCTGTGTATAAGCACTTGGCTGTGGTCCCATAACACACTCTTTTATTGCAGCCTCAGTATTCTCCATCTTAATATTGTGCAGAGAGTCTGAAACTTGTTTCATAAAGAAAAATACAGCTTGTCACATCTGCTGCGACACACACTCCGTCAGTGTTGTTCCTCAGTATGAGGTGCCACACAGAGATTGTAGTTTGGCACCTGGAAAATACCAACATGATTTCTGCTGTCAGACAGAGCTGCATCGTTATAAAGACAAACTTCACGTCGGAAAGATTCACCAAGCGGATACTCCTTAGGGATACAAAATGTCTGGTATTGCGATCATATTGCACTTTAACACATGTGGTTTGATAAAGAAGGCATTGTAAGACGCATCAAAGAGGCACCTAAACGTAGTTACAAGTAGTGTTGGGTTCTGGTGGCTGTAGTAAAATGGATTAATGAGGCCCAGAGTCAAATTAATGTCTAATTATTCGAATGTTTAAGTTAAATTTCTACATCTTAAAGGGGCACGTCAAAGTCTGTTTACAGTCTGTGTGGGCTACTACCCCATATGTGACAATAGTTGTATAAAAGTGTTATGTGGCTGCAGAGGGAGCTGTGCAAAATCTGATAAATTGCCTCAAGTGATGTCAGTTGAGTCAGTGTCGGTGGCAGCTGAAGGTGGAAGTGTGGAGTGAGAAAAAGTGAAAAATGGTACAAGTTAATGAGGTTCATTTAATTAGAAATAGCTTTTGCATCTTATAGGAATATTAAGACATTTTGGGAAATAGGGTTATTTGCTTTCTTGCTGAGAATTAGATGAAAAGATTGATACCACTCTCATGTAAGTGCGGTAAGCATGAAGCTACAGCCAGAAGCCAGCTAGCTTAGTTTAGCATGAAGACAGCTAGCCTGGCCTTGTCCAAATGTAACTAAATCTGACTACCAGCACCTCTAAGTTCACTAGTTAACACTTTATATCGTGTTTGTTTATTCAGCACTGAAACTGAAGGAAAACACAAGGAGCTGGTCGGCAGATTGTGTTTCCACCTGAATCCACATTTCAACAGCTGTTCATTAAGAGGATTCTGGTGAAATGCTACTGGACCCCGGACTTACCTACAATCTTATGCATAAGTTTGATGAAATCTATGAACGGCAGGTTTAAATTGTAATTAACAAGGTCATTTGTGTAAAAAGACCAGTATTTAAAGAAATAGGGCACACAAACACTCAACTAAAGGGAGGCTGCCTTGTTTGTGTGTCCACATAACACCCCTCAGGCCTCTATTTTGTCACCGGACTCTCCCATTTTCTCATTTTCCATCACACAATACAGAAATATTGAGTGTAAGGTCTATGGATCACACTGCAGATTGTGTGTATCCTGTTTTAAAGACTTTGTGCTCATTCGTGATCCCATCAGTATAGAAGTAGTACATTTCTCTCCTGCTCTGGACTGACAGACGCTCTGCCCAACATACATCTGGCACCCTCTTTCATCAACACTGAAGCTTCTTTAGTTCACTGCTCATAATTCACTGGCTGGCATGTGTCTGCTGTGATGGAAAGGCATCATTATAAACAGAGAGATGTACACCTTACAGTGAGGATGGGAATCCTATCCATCAGGTAATCTGTCAGAACCTGTCCCCCTTGAGAAGTCATCATCACTCAGCTGTTGCTGACGCCATGAAAAATACTGGCGGAGATCATGTCTACAAACTTAAATACGGCCCGTTTAATTTAGATTTATTATGCCTTCTGGACACACATTTGAAAGGTCATTAATTAGAAAAAACTGCATCTCTTCTTGCCATCATATCTGTTAAATAAGCACATACAAAGAAACCGGTATTCAAAAGCAGATGGAATCCAACTTCGATGTAAAAAAAGTAATGAAACAGTGTGAGTTTCTCCATCACTACCCAGCAGACAATGTCAATCAATCACAGAGACACCGTGTGACGGGAGCAAACTTCCAAGGCATGAGAATGAGCTAATTAAATGCATCCATCTTCAGGCTGAAAGAAACAGAAAACGCAGTATTGTGAATAACTTTAGAAGCTTTACTTTCCAACTACACAGTTTGGGTTGTGTTATACCCTTTGGAGTTTATTTATGCAGTTTATGAAGGGAGGTCAAACAATAGACAATGAATAGATGGATTCCCTGCAACTATTCTGATAATCGTTTAAATGTTTAAGTAATTTTTCAAGCCAAAGTGCCACAAATGAACAAGCTCTACACTCTAAACTGTGAAGCTTTCCATTTCCCTATTTTCTTTGTCTTATGTGAAAATAAACTGACACTCTTTGGTTTTTGGGGCTGTTGGCTGGACAAAACAAGCAATTTTAAAATCGCTTTGGACTTCAGGTAATTAAGATGCTGTATGTGACATTTTAACAACAAAACAACAGAAACTACATTAAATCCCCAGCAGCACTTTTATGCATTTCATAGCATGGCTTACAAACTCTAAACACTATTGTACACTATGGTAATAATCACGCACAAAAAAAAAAAGCAGCACTTTTCTTCAAATCAGAGGTTTAGAAAAGCTCTGTAATATGAGCATCTGTCTCTAAAACCTAAAACCATGTCTGCTATATCATTTTGATGGACATTATTTCAATGGAAGACTTCATCCCTCATAATAATAGCAGAAAGCATTGACCTTGTCCACTGGGAGGGTAGTGCATCAACACAGTGCCAAAATAATTTAGCTTTCGCTGTAACACAGCAGGGTGGGGAGAGTGTGGAGGATGAGAAACTTGGATTCAGGTTACTGTGAACGCAAAAAAACCCCAGTAAAATATATATATTTATATATAAAAAAAACTTTTTGGGAAGTTCAAGTGCCAAATGTTTGAGACAATCGCCATGATCAGGAAATTCAGAGCGCAAATACAGATTTTGCAGCTTGATTTGATTACCCTGGCACTGATACTGTAACGGATATCAAATGAAAGAGCTGCATCTATTCATTATGCCACTAGATGGCAGCCTGGTGCTTGGATGGCATCTGCTCCAGCAGCAGCGGTTTTTCTCATTTTAACATTTCCACATTTAAAGTGGTTAACCCCAGGCATCATTACTGCAGCTTGATGCCAGAACATATGTTTCTCCAGAAATATCTTGGACATAAAAAGTTGCCAGATCTGATAAGTATCAGAGTGCGCTTTTTGCGTCACTCCATTAAGAAGAAAAAAGTTATCTAGAGGATGATGAAGAGTAAAAATGCCCGCAATCAGGGAGAGTTAGAAGAGGTTTCCTGCCCTCTCAGGCAGCCTTCCATCACCAAATCCATTTCTCCAGCCTGAATGTACAGACAGAGCAGTCAGACAAGGTGGAAATGCAACAGTCTGCCATAGATAAGCTGCTGCAGTGCGAGACTTCAAGACACAGTGTTGTGTAGAGATGGAGGTGGAGGTGGAGGTGGAGGCGATACAGAGCCTGGTGCAAACATTTACATAAACAGTGCTAGTGTGGGAAGCAGCGGGAGGTTAATTATGACATAATACTCTGCCGGTTATGCAAATCACAGTGTCAACTACTCAGACCCTCATGGTCACTGTATATTGTTTCTAATGCAGCAAAGGTGTCATTCAGGGTGAGCCCCGAAAATGGGTTTTTTTGGCAGGTGATTTCATATTGAACCGATTCAGTCATTGTATTGGCCGTTCTTATTCCATCGCTGTCGTTTTCCTTCGTTTTCTTTGCTTCCTTCAAATGCATACTGTTCTTTATGTCAGTCACAGAAATGATGCTGTGGCTTTGGTGAACGCTTTTGAAGCCTGGTGTCTAGAAGTACATCTTAAATCTAATATCTCTACAAGAGCCAGAGGGCGCACTGACATCCCCAAGGACAGCTCATCAGACAGTTTCTCAGCAATTAAAAAAAAAAACTGTTTTTTAAAAAGGTGATCGGACATTCATCAATAGATTTCATACTTGTTTGCACAGCGTGTCAGAAGTAATTGTGCTTGCAAAGTCAGTCTTTTTTTAAACTCACTACTTTCGAAGACTTGCTTTGAAGCCGCTCTTCCTCTTGTGTTTAATCCTGTTGTTTGCTCCGAGCTTTGTTTCTCAGTCTCTGTAAAGCACTTTGTTAACTCTGTTTTAAGAGAAGTGCTAAATAAAGAAAGTTTATTATTATTCAGAGTCATGGGGGGCTGGATCGTTTCCCAGGAAGCATCAGGCACAAAGCAGACTCTCTAAACACGTTGCCTGTCTACAGATGGACAATCACTCACATTTACACCTATGGGCAGTATTGAGTTTCCAATATGATCAGAAGATACAGCACTCAAGGCTTGTGTGTTGTTGTGCTTGTCAACAAGATAGAAGGTGTTAATTAGAGAGCTTTAGAGGTGCTGGCAGGCAGGTTTTGTATTTTGTAACCTTCAGACAGAGCCAGGTTAACCATTTCCCCGTTTCCAGTCTTTATGCTAAACTAAGCAGCTGCTGGCTCTAGCTTCACATTTATCAGACAAACATGAGCGAGGAATCAAGCTTCTCATCCAACTCTCGGCAAGAAAGTGAATTAGCATATTTACCAAAAAGTCTAAACTATTCCTTTAACTACTTCCTTTAACTGATGCTAAAACATCTGTTTTTATGCCTCCTGAGAAATGGGCTGACGTAAAAGTCTGAACTGTAAAAGGAAATCCATGCAGAGTGCTAAAACAAGGATGTAGAGTATGCGATCATAATCTCAATACTATTTATTAGCAACTGTAGCCCCTCGAGGTGCCTGAAGAGACGCAGCACAAATCACAAAATGTTTTGCGAGACAATCTCTTTGCTTACACTGCAGAACGAGTCCACCCCCACATGAATAAAAATAAACCCTCCACCTGATGCTGGGGTTTGCTGACAAATCTATGACAGCTCTGCCCTTCTTCCTTCTCAATGGAGAGCCGAGCTCCAGTTCGACATTGACCTCGCTACTCCCACGGCTGAGCGGTCTCGTCTGGCCTGGACCTCCACCCTTCCCAGCCTCCTCCATACTCCCCCGGGCATCGGGCTGCGACCGCAGGGAACGTCTCTCATCCTTTCTCTTTCAACCTACTCTCTGTCTGCCCTCTGCCCCCTATCTCTCTAGCAGCATGAGTAATTCTGTCTTTTAGGAGCCGTTTATATGCAGCCATTTTTATGACGTTCGGAGCGGCGGTGGATCGATCGCTCAGTGACCTTGACCAGCCTTAGTTGTTTTTAAGATGCCTACAGGAATGCCAGGACTATGAGGCACAAAAAAACAACAACAGGTCAGGAAAGAGGGAGAGCAAAAGAAAATACACACAATATAAAAATCCAGTCATACAAACAGCGGCTTTGGCCATGGAGACTAGGATGAAACAAAGAGAACCAAGAACCAAATGACAGATTGATAAACAGGCAGTGAGATAACCACACAAAAGCTTAGCTTCATACTTTCCCGGGATGGTGTTGGTTCAGCGATCTAAATATTACGTCCTCATACTTCTGTGAAAAGTGAAAATAATCACAGGCAGTATGATTGAGCACGAGGGCGACGGGAATAAGGTCAGATATAAAACTGCGGTTATGATAACACAAATGAAAAACAGTATTTACATTATTATCCAAACAGAGGGGAAGTTACTGGAAGGTCTGCTATTTCTGGGGCCCTCTTGCGGCAAATATCTAAAAGGGGATATTTCTGCTCGGCATGCGAGGGCCTCACTGACCCTGAAACACATTACTCCTCCACTTTCACCACATCCCTTTACGTCTCTTACTTTAATGGCCTCTCATTTCTGCAGGATGTGGACCTACGTTGCAGAAAGACGCTCACTCTCAGCCTAATTGAGTTTATCTGTGATGACTCAGACTGGAGGGGAACTCCTCATTTGGGGACGGGACTGTGGGAATGGGCACAAGCTCCCATGGGTGGTAGTAAAAATCAGGCAATTTCTCACCAAGCAGCTCCTGCTGAGCCGCTTATGATAGCAGCTCATGAAGAAGTTCTCCGCGGCCTTGAGACGAAGCACACAGCAGGCCAGGAGGTGCCGTTTTTCTCGCTCTGACCCCCCTCCCGCTTCCCGTCGCTCTGCCGCTGCCGTGCCAAAGACGAGGCGATGTGTGCCTCCTCCAAAAAAGGCAGAAACATTTAGGCAGGGCCGCGCATCCTTAACCCGGCCCATCCTGTCCCTTGCCGGTCTGCTCAACAAATACCAGACACGTTGAGTGTGTACCTCACAGAGTCTGCTTTATAACAGGCCACTGTGTCACTGCTGAGGATGCAGCACAGGGGAGAGGCCTCCACTTAACATACTGTACCCAACAATGTTTACAGAGGGCTTTCACTGCAATGCACATCTCATCCCTGATGGATGATGATGACTAAGGCTGGGCTCTTATGCCAGTTTGCATTTACCGCCAGGGATAAACACACACACACAGGCACACGCACACTCAGGCACACACTCAGGCACACACACACACACACACACACAGGGGTTGCATTCCTGAATGAAGCAACTGGAGCCAGGAAGTGTTATTACTCATTATGATATTCTTGTACGGTGCACAAAATGACCAGATGTATCTTCTTTGGACCTTGTCAAAAACAGGCCGTAGAAACCGTACCTTAGCGTACCATTTGCCTTTGCAATTTTTTTTTTTTTTGAGATTGAGATGAGGAAGGACATGCAACAAATATCCTCGGCCGGATTCAACCAAGGACTGGAGGCCGACTCTGAAACCATCCTTACCTGGCGAACAAGGCTGTTGGTTGTGGTGTCGGAGGAGGTGCTGCCATCTGAACCTTTAAATCGACCTTTTCTTCGAGCTCCTTTGCCTTGAGACTACAGAGAGCCAAAAAGGAAAGAGTGAAATAGTTAAAGAAGAGATCCTCATCTTTTAAATAATACAATAATTGCATGCTCATAAGTACATTGACACTGTTTTGTGTTGCTGTTATAGTTCCTATTGTCCATACTGGTCATCAGGAGAAAAAAAAAGGCTGCAAATACTCACAGTAAAAAGCTGCAACCAGAGAATATTTTCTATTTTTGCTTGAAATATGAAGAGAACTATCTAGAGCTGCAACGATTAGGCTAGTCAATCAACAGAAAATTAATTGGCAACTATTTGATAATCGTTTAAGTAATTTTTTCAGCAGAAATGCCCCATTAACTTTGGGTTGCAGCCCCTAGAATCAGATTTTTCTATCTTTAATACCATAGTAAACCGAATAGCTTTGGGTTGTGGACAGTTAGTTAGACATAACAATATATTTGATGAGCATTTTGTGTATTAATTGAGAAAATAGTCTGCAGATTAATCGATAATGAGAGTAACTGTTGGTTACAGCCCTCAATCTATTTATCAGTAGCAAAAAAGTTATTTTTCTGTTAATGTTCAAACCGACTAACTGTTTCAGCTCTCATTGTACACATGGGTATGTAAGTGTTGTTTAAACACAAGCTTTAAACAAATATGAAGCTATGCTTTCAGTGTAGACATAGAGCCTCATTGCTAGTTCAATTAGTTAAGTAGCACTTTCAATGTTTTATCTGAAGTGTAATATTATGACAGGTATCATAAAAACAATGGTAATTATGTGGGTGGTCTCTAATATGCATGCTGATATGATAAGGGGCTGGAAAAGTAATGCACTCAGCTCAAGTGTTCATACAGCATGTGTTGCTAATAGCAACTGAAAAACAGAAATTCATTTCAAATCTGCCTTTTATTCCATCCCATTTCCCCGGGACATGTTAATCATGCATATAAAAAGAGACAGCGAGACATTCTGACCGTTTGAGCTGCAAAGAGTGGAGGAGCAGGATGAGGTTTCAGTACATCAATAAGCTAA
>CALSCE010009814.1:8646662-8717190 GCA_943593645.1 Bovichtus variegatus
CACCCACAGTGTATACATTGAAATTAGCTTTTTACTTAGAGCAGCTAGATTAAAAAGCTGCGAATATTAATAAAAAATAAAAAAAATCCTGTATGTAATAGTATAACACTCAATGACAACATTTCGACACAATGAGGAGACTTACTTCTGATACTATTTGTACATTTTGTTGATAGGTAAATAAGGACTTATTGTAATGGTATATTTTTGTATTGAGGTATCACTACTTTTACTTTAAAGGAAGCTTCCAACACTGGACTAAAACGGTGTCATCTAAAAATGTAAGAAATGTCAGTTCAGCAACCAAATAAAATGTTAAAACGTTTCTCATATTTGACATATATTTGAAGTAGGCTACCAAGTTTTAAAACAGATACTTGGCTAAATGACAAAAGGATGTTGAGGCACCATGATTTACACCAACATAAAGATTCAAAGATAACAGCTTGGACGACATTTTGAATTAAAATGAACCGTTAGAAATAAAAATTAAAAAAAAGCGGACACGCGCGAGGTGATGTCCTCGCGGCTCACACAGCGATACGTAATCAGAACTTAATTTAGCAGCCACCAATAGGCGCGAGGACGTGCACAGGTGAGCTAAAGTTGACCTGCTTATTTCGCATGCTAAGCTAACTTCCGACAACTATAACAAGCTTTTTGAATGAAAAGCACAGTGTCATTTAAATTTGAATTAACTTACTTGTAACATCGGATGTTCAAGCGAGTCCATGTGGTTGTCCAGAGGTGTTGCTGCTTTTGTTTTAGGAGTATTGTTGACGACCATTACACCATTTGATAAAAGCAAATGTTCAACAAAACCTCTCGGCTCGGACAGGGGCCCCGGCTGTGTCCACCATTAAAGATAAACCGCATGTTTGAGTATTTTAAAACCAGTCACCGGTTAACGAGGAGAAAACGAGGCACCGCTGCTGCTAAACTGGCACCGATAATCTCCCAAGTTTGAGACAGGAGGTTTAAAGGAGGAGCTTGTGCGGAAGAGGTTCGTAAAGCAGTTTTCCTTTTAGTTCTGATGATGGTGATGATGATTTGAATTCTGGGATATTATAGCCTCTCTTCAGCATCACAGAGCCTCCTCATCAGTGCCCTCCTACTGTACCCACACTGGCTGCTCCGTGCGCCCTCATCCAACGCCAACACCTTCTCACAGCGCACAAAGGATGGCAATGAAAAACAGCCTGCAAGCACAACATGTGAATATCATGCCTTTTTTACAGTAGTGAACCAAAAACGGGGTGAAATTATTCCATCTTACACATTTCTTATATATATGTATATATATATATACAATATATATAAATGGTATAGTCTACAGTTAAAAACGAGGACAACACAGCTAAACAAAGATACGTAAAGAAATCAACATTTAGCTACGGTATTACTAAATATAAATATATATAGGCCTATATATATATATATATATATATATACATATTTTTATTATTATTTGTTTTTTTAAAGCAATCATGAACAGCAACAACATGCAATGTCTATTTAAAAACTATGAAATTGTTTTTATTTTTTATTGTAAACAAGAATATAATAGTGCAAGGAAGTGCAAATGGAATAAATATTGAATGTTTTATGTCATTGGTCACTTTATATACATGAAGTAGTTGAATATGTACAGTATATGTGTGTATACATGACTATTTAAAGTATGCATTTATATTTTACAATGATGATGATGATGATGATGATAAAATGTGTACTTAAACTATAGAATATATATATAATTTGATGTTATTCTGGAGTCAGTTAATACAAATTGGGAGGTGAATATCCTTCGGGTAGACTTTGACGTTGTTGTTGAGCCTGATGGGTTTGCAGAGTTTTCGACTGCAGTATGACAGGGGCCATATGAATGAATGAATGAATTAAAGTAGCTCTTCATCTACTTATTTTCATTGTTGATAAATCTGGATATTTTCTTTTTACTGTTAATCAATTAATTCTTAGTTTAGTCTATGAAATGTAAAAACAAAAATCCCATCGGAAACCAAGGTGATATCTTCAAATACGTTGTTTTGTCCGACCAGCAGTCAAAAACCCAAATATATTCAATGTACAATGATACAAAACAGACAGAAGCAGCACATCTTCACATTAGAAAAGCTGCAACCACAAATGTTTTGCCATCCTTTGCTTGATTAAGTGTAACGATTACTCGATTACCAAAATTGTTGCAGATTCATTTTCTATTGATCATCTAATCGATTAATCAACTAATTGTTTCAGGTCGACATTAAAGTGGGACTTTTGCTGAAGCAGAATATTTTCCCTGTAGCTGTTTGTACCTGTTCAGGTGAGTCCTCCACACAGGTACTGCATCCTCTTAGTGTATTCAGTGATACATCTACATCTACTAAACCAAACACAGCAGCTGACGTGAACCCCTTCCTCAGACAAGTGCTAACCACAGACAGGTCTAAAGTTGTGTTATTCATTATTGCCCTCTAGTGGTTTCATGTGCATTTGCATTTTAAAGGGCCACTCCACTGGTTTTACACATCAAAGTCAGTTTACTTAGTCATCGTTAGTAATATTCGGCAGGTGAAAACAGCTGTATAAGTCTTCTGTGGCCCTGCAGGGAGCTTTTCCAAAGTATAAAAAAATAAACCCTTATTATGTCACACTGCAATGATGTCATCTCGGCATGGGCTTGGTGAAAATCTTTTACAGAAAGCCGGCGTTAAGAAAGAGGCTATTGAGTTGCTTTATGGGAAATGTAGGATCCGGGGTTTTTTGGGATCCTGTACGGACTAAAAGTCAGGATACCTCAGCCTCTGCTGCTGTGATTTTGATTATTTAAAACAAGTGCGAATGCGCAATAGCTGCGACCACGGACGGGCATGCATCTACGCATTCATATACACACACACACACACAACCAATATTGACAAATTTCAGCCTCCTAGGGTGAAAACGGTGGCCGGCAAAGGGTGGGGAAATGGCGTACCCCTTTAAACTAGAGACTCAAGAGACAATAATGCCCAGTTGAGAAGCCGTTTTTAGTAAAGATATTAAAGAAACTCACCCGAGCTTAAGATTGCTGCTTTTCACATATTATTGTACATTTAAGAAAAACACTCTAATCAAAGGGAAAACACTTTTATGTTTCCTTTTTTTTTTTTTTTTTTGTCTCTTTCTCTTAGCATTTCCCATGTTCTGCTGCCCTGATGACCCCGCAGCTGAACTCTCCTCCTGACAAGTCTCTGATGAGCAAGTGAGGATACTCAGAGCTCACACTAACATGGTC
The DNA here is from genome assembly GCA_943593645.1 of Bovichtus variegatus. Lineage (NCBI taxonomy): Eukaryota > Metazoa > Chordata > Actinopteri > Perciformes > Bovichtidae > Bovichtus > Bovichtus variegatus. Next base: position 8,649,943 of record CALSCE010009814.1, read on the forward strand.
CAGATAAAAAGCCCTTCCTTCCTCCATCCTGGCAGCAGTTGCTTTGAAAAGACGCACACATGCCAAAAAATTACTCTTTGGTGCAAAAAAAAAAAAGCAACTACGCAGACACACACATGCACACACAGAGCAGTAGTCCTGAAGCTTTCCTGGAAATGCCAATGGGATTGGCATTTCCAAAATAACAGCAAAAATGCTACAATAAGAGAAAATGCAACAGGCTTCCTGCTATTGTTTGAACATTACTCGGGAAGTCACAATAAATGGTGTCAGCTTTTTCTGATGTGATAGCCAAATAATCTCATGACACTATCAACACAACTGACTTTGCAAAGTAAGCTTGCATTGGCAAATTAACATAACCACCGTGCAAAGTGTGCAATGAAAGTAATCCATAATAAATAAATAAGGCACATTCTTCACAGGTGTTTGTTCACATTTTACAGAAACATGTTGATGCTGAGAGCACCAGCATTTAATCACAGCAAGCTGATTAAAAGCAGGAGCATTCTTCTCTTAAACCCACTCGTTCTTTCAATCTCGCAAATTCAATTTACACGTACAAATAAGTTGATTTACTGTGTCATGTATCTCATTGTACTGATGCATTCCTCATATTCTCTTCTTCCTCCACCTCCTTCTGCAGGCCCACTCTGGCCGGTAAAGAGCGTGTGCGCTGTGTGGGCCGGATCGCTCCGGAGTTTCTGTCTTGAACAGCGAGCGTTAGTCATCCATGTTGGTGGATTAAAGAGAACAAGTAGCTCAGGTGGGTGGAAGTGCCCTCATATTGGATCACAGAGAGGCCTCAAAAACAAAGAACAATGCCTCTGAGATGAGAAGCTGTAAGAGAGCAACATTTCTCTAAACGGGGCTTCAAAAATAAATGTATTTTATGGCAGCTGATGCGAAACCAAGAGGTATTAGTCCTTTCTTTGCACCTAATATAAGAGCTTCTCATTAAGCCAATCAGGTTTAGTTCTAAGTTTAAGTCAAGGTTTTTATGGTAGTAATTTCTCGAACAATTTCCGAGGAAGTTTCCTGAAAAGTGCTGTATAAATTGGCACAGAGGGTCTAATGAAAGACAAACTAAAGAGGGACTACAAATCTTTAAAAAATGTGTCTTTTGTGAGTCCTCCAATTTTTGGAAGGGCAATACTAATCACCGGAGTGTCCTTTTAATTGGAATTAATCAACTGGAAGTGTACGAAATGAACACTTGTCTCCATTTCTCTTATAATGAGTCAAAATGTTGCAGTTCTTGGCAAATACTCAGAAAGTATGCAGGAATGACGAGCCTCTAATATACACATTCCCGTATCAGTATAAAGACACTGACATCAGCAGCATATAAACCAGTAGATTTACAATACTTTATATTTTGCTTGTGAGTAATGAAATGATTTGATTGTCTGAGGCAGTGTAGATATTCCACAGAACAACAGAAATGCACAATTCTACCTGAATCTGTCAAATAAGATAATTATTAGAGTTTAAACTGTTAAGTGTCCCTAACATAGAAAAATAAATCATCAAGTATAAAAAAAAAAAGAGATAATTCATACAGCTAACGCACATTTACCATCCAGTGCTGAGACTACAACATCATGAAATACTCAGTCCTTGACCAATAATTATATTAAAACATCCTGGCTGCACACACTAAGAGTTTCAAATAAAAAATAAAAAAAACCACTAGAAAACAAGTCAACATTTGTTTTGGCTCGACCCTGCGTGAAGAGACACACGTCACGACTCACGTACACTTTTAGAATTTGAGTTCATGTTCAAAGAGCGCGAGGAGCAGAAGACAGGCCCAACCCATCAGCAGGCCGAGGTTCTGCAGGAGGAACAGGAGGCACGGTCTGTCCGTCTTCACTCGATTCATCTCTGGGAGCTGAAATAAAAGACAGATATTGGTTTATAAATGAATTATTCGGTAATTATTGGTGAGAAAGAGGATTTCTATACTGGCATTATTTAATATTTTTGCTATCGTCAAGAAATCCCATGAAAAGACCGAAACCAATGATGAGGGAGTCCATCTCCTAATAAACTAGAACGGCACTCAGAGAGCAAGACCTCCGCCAAGGCTAATGCTGCATTCAAGTGCTCCTCGGAAGTCGTTCTTGCGACTTCGGTGGGTTTGTGAGCTTTAAGTCGTAATGTGGAAACAACATGGACGCTACAAAGAAGATGTCTTGTAGTCTTATTTTATTGGTCAGTGTTTCTGGTATCCGGTAGTAATGTTCCGACGCCACAGGAATATAATGCATGTATCCCCCCATGATGGTATTTAATTAAATTCTTAAATGTTTTTCCTGTAGTTGGTCAAGTTTGTATTTATACTACTAGCATTTGGACATCAAATGGACATTATACGATATATGGTTGAATTTTCACTGCAGATGTATGTGAGGTCTTTTCAAAATAAGCTACACTACCAGTCTATGACGAGGGAACATGGTACTCAGCGGTGTGGCTTATTGATGGTTTGTTAATAGGCTGATTGGACAGAGGAATAATCCGTATCAGGATCAATTTATTGTTGGTTTTGGTCTTTCCCAGCCTTATCCTTTCATAAAGCTCCTTTACCATTTCAACCAGTGACAAATAGAGGAAAATCCCAGCAGTAACGGCGAAGATCCACCGCTGCACTTCCATTTCTGAGGAAACAAACAGTCCGATGTAGAGGCCCATGAAGGCCGTCAGAGCGCTGAGAAAGTTCATCAGCACGGCAGTCTTCACGGACAGTCCGGAGCTCAACAACACCGCAAAGTCCCCTTTGAGACAGAAAGCAGAAAAGACAAGTCAAACAGATTGTTTCCTGACCTCAGACAAGACATATAAAAGCGAGTCACCGTGAACTCTCACCCATCTCGTGCGGGATCTCGTGGCACAGGATGGCCACGGTGGTCGCCATGCCGGTCTCGGATGAAGAGGAGAAGGCCGCCCCGACAACCAGGCCATCGGCAAAGTTATGAAGGCTGTCTCCCACGATTATCATCACAGCCAGCAGAGGAACCCCTTGTCCTGGGAACACAAAAGGGAGTCTGTGTCGTTAAAGCTCATCCTCGGACCGTGACAATCGCTCTGTTATGCCAGGCGACTAATTACAAAGGCTCGTTTTGAAGGAGCTCACTCTGATGTGAAGGGCTCCTCGTGTCCACGTGTTCAGGAGATACTTCTGTACAGTCCAAGTCATCCACTGGGCCCTGCAATGATACAGAGGGTTTTTATTTCAATTTGAGAAAATAAGAATTCACCAAAAAAACTGGATATTTTTATGTAACAAGCACGGTCGGAAATAGGTGCCTTTCCACGTGAGTCCGCAATGTTCTAGTTCAAGTGTGTATTCAACACACGCATGAAGTGCTTTGTGAATGATTCAATACTTCTCATTCTCCAACATCCTACATCCTGCCCTGTTCCTTCACTCCCTCCCACACCGCGCTTCATGGCCTGTTATATAAAAGCAGCGCAGGACAATTGATTTAAGTGAACATCAGTCAGTTTTTTTAAATGCGAACATGGATTCAATGGACTCATTCTATCCTTGATGTCCAGCATGTGTGTTTTTTCGATAGATGAGGGTTGGGCCGTCCATGTCACATCCATTTTATTTCTATTATCCGGTTTTATGCTGTTGTATATGTGAGCAAACAAGAACTTGTGCTGTAATTGACTGGCTGTTCTCCTATCAACAGTGCCCTCTAGCACAGCGGTCCCCAACCTTTTTGCACCACGGAGCTGTTTCATGCAAGACAATTTTTGGGGTTTTTTTTCCCCAGCTCTCCAGCGTCGTTTGCATGAAAAAAAAGAAAGAAAATATACAAGTGCTGGAAAGACATGCGGATGGAAGTGGTCATTTTTCAAAATAAAATACCCTGCAGACTAATATAAATAAAATGTTTACAATAAATATTACCAGCAAACACAAAAAAAAAAAAAAAAATGCGTTTTATTCTTTCTGTGTGGCCCAGTACCAAATGATCCACGGCCCGGTACTGGTCCGCGGCCTGGTGGTTTTGGGAGCCCTGCTCTAGCAGAACACTGTTCATAACAAGTGCATTAGTGCTGTCTTGTTGCGTGGCTGGAGGAGTAGTGTGGGAGTGAAGCATCATTGGGGCGAATGAAAATATATTGACTTTAATAACTCAACAGTGGCACAACACAGTAAACACAATATTCAACCAATGTTTTAACGGAGCTGCTCCCTCATCTGAGGAAGCTTTGTTGCGCAAAGTAGGAATTCAACTTTAGTTTTTAGCCGTAATCAAGAACAGCGACAATATAATATGATGTCTTTGTGTTTAGGAGGAAAATTAAATAAATTCAAAATGACAGACAAATTTACCAGCTACATAAGGACTTGCCTCCCACCAACCTAAGTTAGTTATAATACCTGGGCACGGCATGTTTGACATTTTATGAAAACAAGTAGAAAGCAAGCAGAGAAGTTGTAATAGATGGCTAATTACAATTAACAGAAGTGTAGTGTGACTGCAAACTTGACCAAACCTACTGAAAAAAACAAAAAACAGAAACCAGGCTTATTCATCTACAACTCCAGGATGTCTTGTATAAGAAAATAACTGTAACAATATCAATTTCTATAAAATAAATGGTGTTAAAATGTAAATGAACACGTTGGAACAGGGTACTATCACACAAAAAAAGGTTGGAAACCTACTGATGTAGAAGCACTACACCTTATATCTTTATATGTTTGTTTTTCCTCTCTCTTTTAGTCACTTCATATGTTGTAATATTTTGTTGCTTCACTTCCATGAACTGCCTTGTCATGGTCACTGGATCTCCTCTAAAAACTAAATAACAGGAATGCTGACGGGAATCAGGTTTTTTCTGCCAAGAACAATATTAAAAAACCCACAGTTGTTCAGTCTCGGTAGTGATGACTCACCAGCTGTATGGTGGAGATGGACTTGCCCCTCTGGGACTGGCCATTGCAGTTGAGCTCTAAGGGAAGGTCACTATGACCCTGCGGACAAAAGAAAGTCATGAAACCGTTGTTGCTCAACAATCTGCTCTGCAAAAGTTCAGACTAGGCACAAACTGGCTTGTTCCCGGAAAACTCTAAAGGTTCCAGCTCTGGCTAGATAAAGAAAGTCAGCACCTGTACCATCAGTATCTGTGTCATTAAAGTGATAAAAAAAACAAAAAAAACAAACATTTTTTTAAAACTCTTACATGGCCATGAGAAGGAACAAAAAAGGAAAATATTCTTTCAAGGAGGAAAAAGCCGTAGATCCCTGCGATCATGCCCAGAATCCTCCACAGATACTCCTTTCCTTCTGTATAGTGTTCGTCATCATGACTGTGAGTGTCATCATGGAGGCCAAGGATCTCCAAAGGAGACAGAGAGGAAAACAATTAAACATTTACTCCGCAGACAACAGAGAGTTTCTTGATACACGTATGACTCACAGTTACGCAGATGGTGCAGTGGCTCTGTGTCCTATACCTGTGGTATGAGGTGCAGGAGAGCATCTCCTGAGAGGGTTCCCACCGCCAGGCCCACAAACAGCTGCAGGATGAGTGTGTAGGTTTCCTGGCAGGAGTTGAAGAAGATCAGGCAGATACCGAACATGGAGCCCACCGTGATGAGCAGGACGGCAGCCGTGCTGTAGCCGTACTCTGCAGGGGGGAGACCGTTTAGACACATTATTTCCCTGTCCCAATATTATTTTTACTATAAATTCTGGCTGATCCTAACACAAAATTAAAAAAAAAAGCAAAACGCCGGTCTGAAGATCAAACTTACGAGCACTTATTTGGATCTTTTTGGAAGTATTTGTAGCTTTTATTGGGGATGACCATGCATCCATTAAGTGTTGTTTTTTTTTTTGTCTTTTAGAATAATCGACCATTACTTGCTTTACATAGAAAAGGGACCATTTAGGCCACTAACTTATACAAGTAATTCATAATTAATTTCGTGCATGCTTTCCTGCAGTAGTATGTGGCTCTCTTTCCCAGAATTATGGTAAACCTTCAATTGATGACCGAAAACAAAAGTATTTAATGGAAAAGATCCTCCTCAATTCAGGGGGAAAAAATCCTTGATTTAGTTGCAAACTACTTGTCCAATAATGTATTTATTGGTGACTGTCGACCGATGAGATAAAATGTCTTACTCTCGAGTGCAGTGGGCAGAGAGCCTCTTCTTTTTTCCTCTGCAGACTTGCAGGCATTGCCTAGCAACTGCTGAATGATGGCTGGGCACATTTGACTGAAGTGCTCCTTGGAAATTGGCAGATGAGGATTCAGAGCAAAAATATCCACCAGCTGATTGGCGGAAAAACATACCTGATTAGATATAAAGAAAGAGACACATTTGTGGATGAGTAGGAGGCACTTCAAATCAAGCCTCACAGAAACTGCATGCAGATTACAGCTTCTTGTTATTCTCTGGGCATAAAATTCTCTTTTAAACTAAGTGAAACATTTGCCTCAGCCTTACCTGCGCCCAGTCTCTGCTTTTTGCACTTTCATGGTTGCAACCATCCAGCGGAGGCCCGCCCCCTTTCCGTGAGCTCCGCCTCTTCCTGTTGTGAGAGTGTGCCGCTGCTTCCCATCCTACTCCCAGCTGATGAAGCAACTCCTCTAAATCTAAGCAAAGAAATTACTGCGACGTGATACTGTGCACCAGGTCAGATTCAACCAAATGAATCAGTGTATGTTTGATACAAAATATAACTTTTTGAGATAAAAAAAATAGAGCTAAAGCAACAACAAAACAGATGAATGATCATCAACTGTTATTCAAGTTCAATATAGGACTGAGATTTTGGGTTGAAACTGCAGATATCCAGCATTTTGTGCCAGTATTTAATAATGAACGGACTGTATATTATTTTTAGCTGCTTGGAAAAGTATCTGACACAATATTTAGAACCTCTCTCTGATGAAAATCTTCCAGGAGGGTTAGTTGATGATGACTCGTTGCTCCGATTCACGGCTTAGACTGTGTAGATTCAGTGGCAGCGGCATGAAACGCTTTCAAATGAAGAATTGACTTACAGACAAAATATATAATCAATATTTTTAGAACAACAATGAATGAAAGGACTATGTGTAATGTGACAGATGTTACGAGTAGTGATGAACTCACAGAGAATGATCACCCAACTCTGACTTTATAGCATCTTTCAGCTCATTGTTTTGGTTTCCCAGCCCCCAACTTCACTGTTTCGGTTCAGTTCTCTCGTAATGTCGATCAAAACCAGAGCTAAAAGAGAGCGAATATTGGACTTAAATACCGTAATTTCCGGACTATAAGCCGCTACTTTTTTCCCACACTTTGAACCTCGCGGTTTATACAATGACGCGGCTAATTTATGGATTTTTCCCGCTTTCACAAGCTTCATGTCGCCAAAAAACTGAGCACCGTCGCATAATGTGACGTAAATCGAGCGCGCTCAAACTTCCCATTCATTCCGGTAATTAACTTTTTTACGAAATTTCTCGGTGTTTCATTCAGTGTACCAAATGAACCTCTACAAACATTATGCCAACCTTCAATTGCATTATTAGTTCTTGGAATGTCTTCAGCAGTGGACATTATGAACAGCGGACATTATGAACAGCGGACATTTTAAACAGCGGACATTATGAATGGTCACGATTCTGATTACGGTAGTCATTTTGTCACCCTCATCATGGCAAAGACACGGAGAAAGGCATATGATGCAGCTTTCAAGTTGAAGGCGTTTAAAAGCCTATTTATTTTTGTTCCAAGCCGTGTTTCGTTAAAGCCTGTGTAAAGTTCATTTGTTTCAATGTACCGGTAGGCACCTGCGGCTTATAGACATGTGCGGCTTATTTATGTACAAAATACATATTTCTTTAAAATTCAGTGGGTGCGGCTTACATTCAGATGCGCTGAATAGTCCAGAAATGACGGTAGTCAGGTGGTCAGAAACGTGACTTGACGCCAAATGAATGCCAATGTTGGAAGTGTAACGGCTGGCTAACGGTTTGTCAGTGTTGTGTTTATAGCTTGTTTCAGATGCCCCAAGTGGCAGAAAAGTTTAAATAACACATGGAAAGAGAATAAGATGACATTTATCGGGTTTGTGCTCAGTGAGGAATCTCCTTATGCCAACAAAGGCCCACATGATCACCTTTAAACAGAAAAGAAAATGTCATTACGTTAAAGGTGCAGATAAAAGCCAACCGTGCTCTTGAACTTACCCATCATCTGCAGGTTACTTGTGCGATTTAGGGATTGAAAGATATAGTCGGTAAAGAAACCAGGAGACGGGAGTTTCCTCAGTCTGAAACAGTGGCCCTGCAGGATATGGCTGATGATGGCTGCAGCCACTTTGGGCACAGAAGACACGCCAGCACCGGGACTTTCTTGTACGTCAACATCTTGAAGGAGGCGAGCGGCATCAATACACTGTGGAACCAAAAGGTGAAATGATCATATGGCCGAGACGGGATAAATCTCTCAGATAAAGAAAATCCTTACTTGCAAATCAGATGAGGCGTGGTCGGAGGCGTGCTGGTGGATGAGCTGCAGAATACTTTCTGTTTCCCTGGATGATAGGAAGCGGTTGTCCTCAGCCGGGTGTAGATTGGTGAGGGCCATAATGTAGAACTGATAGTTCCCAAATGAGGAGGAGGAGGAGGAGGAGGGGGAGGAGGGGGAAAGGGAAGCAGCATTTGACACACACAGGTCTTGCAAGTTAATTATGTAGTAAAGAAGAACAGTGGAGATCCGCTGGAAGTCCTTCTCAGTGAGGTAAGCCTTCCCGTCATCCTCTAGCACAGAGAGAGCTACATCTGGTGTCAGGCACTGTAACAAGATGAGGAAGAAAGAAGAAGAAAACCATTTTAGGCTGATTTTAAGGACACAAACCTGCAAAAAATACCGGGTCATGTAAGTATTGACTGAAAAGTGAAGTGTTAGAGGAGGAGTCTGCTCGATAAAAGGCCTGTTTTTCACTGCATACCCTGTACTCTGCTTCTCAGAAAAAAACGGTAGCCAATTAGGCCCACACACAAAAATACAGAAGGTTAAGAGAGTGGGCGAAGCACTATGCTTTGTCAGAGAGAGCGGGCTATTCAGCAAGCAATGAGGAAAGTTTCTCTCTTAATTTTCAAATCTCACTTTCAAGGCTCGACACACACACATAATCCTATTGTCAATCAGCCCGCCTGCACAGGCGTGAAGTACTTCTAACTCCACTCTATGGAGTTTGTTATGTTGAACTGAGGGATGTCTAAAGCCACTCAGCATGAATGCCTCACAGAGGTCAAGGACTTAAGCCTCCACATTCACTCACATTCCAGCCATAACAAGCATGTTTCGTGGAATAAGCAGGCAGGAATGGGATGAATACATCATACGTATTTAGCATATGGATGTAAAAGTTGCCGTACAATAACACGAAGGCAGGTGAAGGTCTTACCTTGCTGCAGACATCCTGAGAGGTGCCAGTCCGCTCTGCGCAGTGCACCTCCTGGAGGAGCCTGGCGATCAGGATACCTGCGTGGTTCTTTTGGAGCTGTGGCTCTTTGTCGGGATCCAGGGGCAGATCCAAGGCCCGGAGAGTCTCCTGCAGGTACTTCTGCCCTCTCACCTCCAGCAGACAAAGAAGCAGCAGCAAAGCGGGAGCACTGGCCCTGAAGTGCATGTTCCTTCCAAGGCTGTCCGACAAGAAGATGATTGAGACAAACAGGCAAACTGAGCGAGAAATTCGAACGGAGGTGAACGAGAGGAGACAGCCGAAAGCTTCCAGAAAAGAAGAGCTGTGAGACGCGTTAAAAATAGGCCCGTCTGATCTGGCGGAGGACAGGACGGTGGGCACCCTTCAGCTGAACCAGCCCTACAGTGTCCAACGGTCAGCCAAAGCCTGGGCCCCTCAGTCCACAACAAAAGGATTAGTGCAGGCAAGTGAGAGAGCACAGGGGCAGGGAGTAGGGGGCATGGAGAGGGAGACGGAAGAGAAAATAATTGGTGTTGAGGAAAACTAGGGAGTAAGGAAAAGCTATTATTAACACAAAGCAAGAGATCCACATCTAAAAGAAAATAGTTCTCCAGAGAACACGCTGAACCTCTTCAGTTCGTAACTTACTACAGAGTCTGTTTTCAAAACTGTCATAATGGTCTAAATATTGAACCAGTGCCCTTATTTAGTAACCCCCCCCAACACACACACACACACACACACACACACACCCTCATTTAAGCACTGGTAACATTCATATGGCAGGTTTTTATTGCATTTTTTATTGTCTATGATCTCTGAGTCATCAAAGATCTGACATGCCAAGCTTTTCTCACAAAATACTTTCCAGCATACTCCCACACTGTACACCCTGCAGCACCCTGCAGGTCAAGCCGACCGAATAACAGGAGTAGAGCTACAGTAATACCTGAGATAGAATAGATGAAAAAGCTTACCGGAGGAATCGTTCTACCCTCTGCTCCTCTCAGCAGTTTTGTTTTCCTCCTCCGGTGGGATAAACAGAAGAGCTTGTTTGGGGAGAATTCTTGGGCATTGGTGCTGCTGTTAAAACCCTCTTACGAGAAGTAAGAGTTGAGTAAGCTCCTGAGGATTAGCTGCGACAGAGGGCTGCGGTTTCCATGGAGAACACTGCCTCATTTTCAACATTAGGTGATGGGGGTGGCCAGCCGCTGGTAGGGGGGATTGAATGGCTGGTGCCTGACAGAGTAATACTGAAGAGAACATTTGAGCTTGAATTATTTTTGAAATTTGAACAGAAATCACTGAAAAAGAAAAGCAGATTTACAGAATAGAGAAGTCACTTGATTGTTTGCTCTTCTACTAAACTGGGGTCAGATCTAATTATCTTTCTTCTATGCCAAAAGTCCTCTTTACAAATGTATATTTTCACCACACTAAATCTTTTGCTTTCGTTCACGTTAAATGAGCTTTGATACTTGACATTTAATAATCTGGTCACACGCCGAGATTAACAGAAAGGAAACACAGCAAAAATAAAATCAAGGAAACATTATTCTTGGGCAGTTTCTAATCAAACGTGAATGACGCTGTAGTTTTCTAGTCATGGGAGGACGGGTCTTGGGTGTTAAAGAAAGCAACAATGACACTGATGGATATCTTGTCACATGGGTATAAAATTCTCCAAACAACAACAATTTCCCAAATTTTCAGGCAGAAAGCAAGCATCCCCATCTCACTCCTGCTCCTGTAATCACTTGAATAAGAGTGATCCTGGTATAACAGTATTATATCTTTAATAAATCAATATTTGAGATTTATAACCATGCTAACGGCATCACTCCGGGGATGCTAGTGTTGGTCCATCACTTTAATCCAGACTGAACTATCTCAATACCTATTGTACATTTTGTACAGAGATTCATGATCCCCGGAGGATGGATACTACTGACCTTCGTGATCCCCTGACTTTTTAGTGCTAGCTAATGTTAGCATGCTAACACAGTAAACCAAGATAGTGAACATGGCATGTAAACACATGGCGACACATCAGCATGTTAGCTGTGACTGTGAGCATTTTGATGTTAGCATTTAGCTTGGCTTAGTGAACATTTTGCTTTCTTTTCTTATAAAACCTGCTTTAGTTACTTTTATATCTTGATGCATCTCATCACAGTTCTCCGTAATTCGTGGTTAAACATTGGCTCGCTGTTTTTTTGTCCATCAGAAGAAAAAAGGTGCAAAAAAAAAAAGACAAAATTCGGTTTTGTTTATTTCATTTGTTTTTATTGAGCATCTATTTACAATGTCATAAGACAGAAATAGGATCACGAGCAGTCGATGGAGAATAATAACAAGCAACCCAGTTGAGAAAAATCGGATAATTGCATTATCACTTCTTCAAATTTCTTTATCTTTAACTGGTGTTTGGTCTACAAATGTTCTTGATTATCTTGTTTGCTAAACATAAAAAATAAACTGTACATATTTCACAAATCACATAATCATGTCAAATTTGCTATAGATTGTCCACTTATATTATCTTGTCCCTAATCCAGCCCCAGTGCTTATATGAATTATTATATAATAATTATGAATTATCATCTTTGATCCAGCCCCCTTTAAAATGGGAAAACACTCCAGGGTTCATTTGAGATTCAGTTCCCAGTAAAGTGGTTCAAAATAAAGTATGAAACGATCCAATGTTCATAGTGCTGATGACCGCTGGTCATGTCTTTCTATGCTTGTTCATTCTGCTCTATGTGGGCCACCAGACCCTTGGTGTCTACAGTGGCTCGGATTGGATTGTTGAAGTATAACTTGTTGTCAAAGGTGCTTTCTCCCAAGTCAGGCATGGGTATCCGTTTACGGAAGACGAGGAAAGCACCGAGTCCAACTACGGCAATTACAACTAGCACTATAGCAACAGTGATGCCAGCAGACCCGTGAGAATCTTCTTTAACGACGTGGGCTGCGGAGGCAAAACACACAGAAATGTTAACAGTGACGTACCTCGAGTTTGAAACCTCATATTCAATATGCATGTATATTAGGTAAAATAACTTACCAACAGATGGTGGCTTTTCTGTAGGTTTAATAACTGCAAAGAGGGAATAAATACTCAATGTAAGTAACTGATTCTGGGTCAAATTAAAAACTACTGTACATGAGGTTCAATTTACCTTTGGCTGCTTTGCAGATGTACGACTTGTATCTGGTGCAGCTGGTTGTACTCCACAGTCCACTGTCAGAACTGATGTCCACACATGAGTCTGACCTTGGCATCCCTGTTTTCCAGTTGGCGTAGTCCACAACACTGTTATCGAACCACATCCACTCACCTGAAACAAGGAAGCTTGTTACTTTAATGACCAAACCCGCACTCTCAGAATCAGTAAACTTTATCTCTGTGTCTCTCGGATTAGAACGCAGTAAAGACACAGCCTTAGTACATAGGGGCCCCCGCTCTACTAGGTGAGCTACCAGGGAACCCAATAAAAAATATATATTTAACTTGCTTCCCTGGTTGCTACTCTACAGTATTTCCTACCCAAAGAAAGATGCGAGCCAAAAGTGACATTAATCCTAGCTCAATGTGTCAAACGTGAACCAAAATGAACTCAATTATTTAGTTTAAAAATAAATAGTATTCTTTCTATATCGATACTTTTCATTGGTGTATTTACTTTCTATTCTAGTGTAGCGTACTTTGTAGTACGTAATTGACCCTTCGCTAAGCCCCGCCCCTTTTGTTGTTAGCCGCCGTCAAGCTGTCGGAGCTAGCACAGAGCCCGCAGTCACGATCTACACTCTTTTTATTATCTAAAACGAAAAAGGGATTTCAGAGACAGTCAGACAAAAGGGTGTACACTATGCGTTTGAAGTATATATCCAGGATGTCACACTGACTCAGCAGTGAAAAAAGGTTAAAAAGATAAAGATGGAAGCTAAAGCCTAAGTACCACGATGCCTTCAACTGAAATTAAGGAGCAACACGGTTCTGTTCCTGTAAAGCAGGGTACGTCTTTTTTCACTGTTACAATCATTAAAAGCAAATGCAGCATGTGTATACATTCAGTGTACCTTCATTAGCTATCGTAGCATAGCATTGCTAATGTTCGTTAATGATGTGCTCTACTCTGCCAAAGTTAGTTCCACAGGTTTTTTTTTTTTTACGTAGAAACGTAACATTTGCAAAATGTATATCTCCTTCCAACCTCTACAGGTAACGGGTATCACTATCATTTCGATACCCACAAAACAAGCGTGAAAATTAACGAAAATCGGAAAGGACTGCATGAGTCAATGGAACAGAGCTGTATAGTTGTCGGACCCTGGTAGGCGCTAGCCAATGCTACACTAAGATTGGCCAGTCTGCGTTCGAGGGGCGTGACCTGGTGAAGGGTTAATTGGAACAGTGCTCAACGTCTTTATATGTTGGAAAAAGGCGAGACATGCTCACCTTCATGAGTCTTGTAGAGGCCGATCCAGAAGGACTTGGCACTGTCCTGCAGAAGTTCCAGGTTCTGTTTTATGAACAGGCTCTCCTGAGCGTCCTCAATACTCAGCAGAGAAGCACCTGATGAGCAATAGCATATTGTCAAGATTGTATACACATACAAAGTGTGATTTTCTTTGTGAAAATCCTTCACAACATACCCATTTTCAGACATTCAACTGAGGCATGGGCCCAGTTGTTCACCACCGAGCTGCGGAAGACATAACAATGGCCTCTGAAAGCTATCCAGGTGTTTTGTTTCTTTGGTTCTGGACAGTTGCCGGGCAGTTGTGGAGGCTCAGTGGGTGCTATGTCTGAAAAAGAGACAGGAGTTTGCATTGCTAAGCATGCGTTTGATTGTCTACAGTATATATTGCAAGAGAGCTAACAGGGGTATTGTCTGACCTGTTGACTTCTTGCAAAAGGAATAGTAGGTATTGGTACATGGTCCAGTCTTCCATGTTTGGTCCACGTCCATATACACGCAGGCATATTTGTTTTTAGGCTCATTTTTGCCCCATTTGGTATAAAACAACCGCCAGTTATCGACCCACTTGAATTGGCCATAAGTCTGAGAAAATAAATCATTACTCGCATTAGTGAAAGTTTGCACAGAGCTAAAAGGTCTAATTTTAAAATCTTGTTTGAATTAGTGGTATTTAATAACAGTTAGAGTCCTTTACCACATTGCTGTTGAGGCCGATCCACACAGGCTCATTGAGCTTGGAAATCTGCAAGGTAATGTATGCCTGGGTGATAGGGTTCAGGATGCTGGCCAGATCTGCATCTTCTGCTTGGCACTGCCTCCTCGCCTCATCCCATTTCATCTTCTGGGCCACTATCTTGTAGGAGTCATTGCCAAGTTTGTGGAAAGTCTTTGGTAACACAGTTGTGGCCGGGACTGGGATCTGAGAATCTTTGTAAACGAGAAACATCATGAAAAAAACCCCAAAAAAAACCTAAAACATCCAGCTGAAAAAGCTCTCGCATACAATTTAAAATCGATGTTGTCCCCAGTTAGCATTTACACAATGCTTGACAATTATTTATATCAGTATAACTCATGATAATTCGGCTTTGCTAACATTTTACTCACCAACGTTTCTTTTACAGATGAAGCCATTTTTTGAGAAACAGTTATCCACCTTCCAGAATCCTTTTATTTTGGCGGGGCTTCCCACCATAATCACACAGTCATACGTCTATCAGGCAGAAACAGGTACTACATTAGTTAGGCATTTCAAATGTTTGAGGTCCGAATATACAAAGTTATTTGGTAGAGGTGACAAGCTGTATCGTGAGAGAAGTGTTTTTGTTTTGCTTTTACGTGTCATTCATGCTCATCTCACACTTTTGCAGTCTGCAATTATGTGACCATCACCTCGGCAGATAGAGCATCCATCATAGAAGATAAAGAATCCTCATGCAAATATGCATGTCTCTCAGGCATTGATGTTGGATGTCCTTTTGCCCAGTTGGTGTATGAAATGCCTTTGCCATCTGTCCACACAAAGTGCATCTCCCAGTTGACGTCACTCATGCCGATCCAGAGGTTCTCATTGTAGTTCAGCATCTGTGTTGTCAGGAATGCTAGAAAGGAAGACACAATTAATCTATAACTCCCTTAAATTGTCCCTTATCGCTGCACAATGAGATGTCATTTTTACAGACGACCACAAAGAACACACTCACCTTGCTCTCTACTGTTGACGATAGAAACCAGATTTCCTCCCTGGTTAACGCAGTGTGTCCTGGCGTCCTGCCAGTACTTAGTGTCCTCCCCCACAAATATTTTATAGCACTGTGTAGACAAGATAAATTTGCACTACGTGTTAGAATAACAAGCAAAGGGACAGTAAGTAACGAGTGTCCGTTCAAGCTTTATGTCAATATGGGAACACATTTTTTTCAGAAAAGGTTTAAGTACATCTGAGAGTTTAAATCACATTGTGAAAAAAGAAGCACATCTTTTTCTTCATCAAAGCATATTATGCAGGGCATTGAAATCTATGTTGCATGCAGTCAAATGTTATTACCTTTCCTTGGAAAGGTAGCCAGTCTGGTGCACACCCTCCCTTAGGAACAGTGGTTGGGGCCATTGTTGTATTGACAAAATTACTGCTTCTTTTGCAAATAGAAGGTAGCTCCAAACCACAGTTAATATCATTCCAGTACCCTATATGTGCAGAGTTTACAGAGAACAATGAATAATTAATAAAAAATAAATGAATTATTAGGTCGGGTTTGCTAATATTTATGAAACATTGCAGTATGGAGTGTTAGACTCACCCATGCTCTTGTATAAAGTCACACAGTTTTCATCATTATTAGCAAAGTTGGGCTCATTGTGTTCCCATGCTGTGTATGTTACAGGGGTGCCATCCAGCCAGCTGAAAATAAAAAGAAGATGGTGAAGTGCGTCACTCATAAGAAAAGAAATGTGTGGGAAGTACCCAGTATACCTACACAAGTAATGTGCATAAACAAAGTACTGTAGTTTGATTTACCTGAATGATTTATCCAAATTCACCGTCATGCCAATGTAGTACTGTCCATCCTTAGATTTCGCTATCTGTTGGAACATAATGGTAAGAGACACATTACTACATTAGGGTTCAATCAAAAAACAATTGTTACACACAACGTTTTCAGTGCTTTTGCCACCACATTGGATCGTTTTCTTTCTTTTTTTTGGCGAAGAAATACATGTTGCCCAATGGTAAACATTTTTGTTGTGTTGGAAAATGGTATTGATCATTTCTTGCCTGTTTCCAAAGGAACTTCCTCTCACTCTCCCCTGTGATGACCGCAAGTTCACCAAAGCCCTTTTTGCAAACGGTTCTAGCAGTTTCCATGTCTAGATTTTCAGTGTTGATGAAATACTGTGTGTCATTGTAGATTATCCAGCCATCTTCTGTTTTGTTGTATACTGTAAAGGGAACACAATCGTTATCAGATGTCCCACAGATAATTTTTGAGGGACTGATGGGAAACAAGGCTTTCAAATGAATGGGAGGACAGCCGCTTTTCCCGCAACACCTGCTCTGGTGTGAATGCAGCATAAGAGTCCACAGCCAGGCTCGCAGCTACATTTTTTAGATATTCCATTAAATGCCCAAAAATTTCACTAGGCTTTATGCTTCAGAAACCATAAATGCTTAAACAACATTTGATGGCAATCCGTCTAATAGTTGTGATATTTTAGTGGACCGAAATACTGACATCCTTAGAGCCGCTCGCATGACTAAGGAGAATTGGTGAAACAGAAAGATTTTAGCTCAGTAAATCAAGGAAAGGAAGCTGGGGGTGTTTCGGGGAGAGGCCCCTGGTGAAACTTACCTGGTGTTACTATGACTGGCTCAGGTTTGAGAGTCTCTCCTGAAAGTACAAGAACCATGAAGGAAGAAAGTTAACAGCAGCGCAAAGCTCAGACATAACCACGATAAACTGCAGCTCCGTGACGAGACCTGTCGCTGTTACCTTTGCGTATCTGGCAGATCCAGTCATTGTAGGACTCACAGTGACGATCATTCCAGTGCCGTCTGTAGTGAGCCTGGACTTCTGCACAGTGTTCGTTGTCATTGTGGTTGTTTGGTTCCCCATAGCCCCAGTTCTCAAATTCGAACTAGGTAACAGGGTTTGGAAATACACATAATTAGGCCAGGGTTGAGAATTAGGCTGAGTAAGACTTTCTGTGACAACAATAAAGTGATACATACAGGCGACCCATCAGTCCATCCATAACCTGCATTGGTGCCTAGGCTGAGGCCAATCCAGGCTACGTTAGAGGAATGAAACCTTTATGACAGCAGAAGACACCAGTACTGGATTACTTGAATGGTTTCAGTAGCACAATATAAATTCTGAGTCATACAAACTGTTAAGCTAACATACTCAGCGTTGCTTAAGTCCTCCGTACTGTGTATGCTCATCAGGGTCCCACCAATGGCCTTGCAGAAGTCATTCGCTTCAGGCCAAGTCTTCTTAAGCCTCATTGGTTTTTTGTAAAGCTTTTAATGAGTGAAAAATAAAATGCCTTGAGTTTTACGTACTTAAAATTGCACCACTTTCACATATTATTTCAGTTTGTCTTCCTACCTTGTAGCAAATGTTCCTCCGGGCAGCGGGGGTCCACCCAGGCTCACAGCTGAGGGTAGGGGTGGTGGGCGGGACTGTTGTCACATGTACACCCTCTGCTGGTTTCTTACAGATATACTTCTCCTTGTTGCTGCAGCTGACAACGTCCCATAATCCAGCAAAAATCCCAGTTGTCATTGCAACGCATCCTTGGTTTCTGTCTTTTATTAAACACACCAAAGGAAATGGGGAGAATATAGATAAATTCAGCTCAAAGATGTAAAGATCACAATCAATTATTACCATCAAGGAATGTTTTTGAGTAAATAATGAATGTGGGTGGGTGATGAAAGATAACAGAAAGGATATACAACAATAAATGACTAAGAGTCTACAGCCAATGCTCTGTGAGGCTGTACACAGGCAAAGAGGTGCTTTTCGAGCTAAATGCTAACATCAGCATGCTAACATGCTCGCGATGACAGTGCTAACATTTGCTAATTAGCACTAAACACAAACTACAAATGAGGCTGATAGGAATCAGTTTTGCAGGTAGTTAGTCATTAACCAAAGCATTTGACAAAGTCTAAATTTCAGCTCCTGATGACGCTAGATGAACAGTACATATAACTTGCTGCATCAGACAATATTAAAATGGCTAGGAAACACAGATGTACAGCTAAAGAGAGTTGTGCTGTACCTGGCATGTCCACATTGAAATGAGTGAAGGTGACTTGTCTTCTGGTGGTCCACCTGAAAGTGTTTATGTCGACTGTGTTCGATAAACCTGTCCAGAAATACTTCTCTGGTCTCAAACCCACCAAGCTGACCAAGAAGGCATTCTCATATCTGCATGAAAACACATGCAAGCAGAAAGGTTAGCGCTAAAAAAATGATCTTTTCAAAATAAAAACGGAGATTTATCGATAGATGTTTCTAGTTAATGGAAATGTATCTCCACTTGTAAGTGTCGCAAAGCAAAATGTTTTTATTTCTCACCACCAAATAACATTAAAAACACAGGCAAACTATTCCTAGCTTTAAAATACTTTAAAATTAAACTCATTACAGTATTCACCTGTTGTGGTAGGACTTACGTTCATCTTCTTTAAAAACAGCCGTGTCAGATCATTTTTATGACTACAAAATGGAGGGAAATTTTACATAAACATGACAAAAATAAGAAAATATACCTATCGGTCACATCCACCACGTGAGCGCCAGCCTCTGAGCACGTTTGCTTCGCCTCATCCAAGGTTTTTTTCTCAGATCCAATATTATAACAATAGGAACCAAACCTAAATGAGCCCTTGAGATGATAAAAAAACAACAAAAAAAAAACAGTGAGACCACATCTGATAAAGACATTGTTTTATCATTAAACTCATTATTTAGAGGAAATGACATCACTCACAAGTTTGCATCCTGGGTTGGCTTCCTCTTGGGTGCCTTCAGCTGGTTTGATTGAAGCCTTCTTCTTACAGATGTATCCATACGGCTTCTCACAACTATGGTCAGCCCACCTCCCGTCCTGCATGGACCACATTCAGCGGATAAGAACAGCACCGCTCGTATTATCATTGCATTCATCCCCTTTTGCATTCGAGCCGTTATTGGTGTTACCTTTCCTCTGATGAGGACGCAGTCTTCCTGGAGGTTGGTGGCATGAGATGGCTCACCGGTCTGCCACTGGGTGAAGGTAACGTGGGAGTGATCAGACCATTCAAACAGCATCTGGTTCCTCTGATCATTCAAGCCAATCCAGAGCTCGTCTGTCGGCACTGAGGGTTTTATAAGCAGACGTTAATGTGGTGACAGAGTGCAGTTTTTCATGTTTGACCTTCTTTATTTAGTTTTGTTGTTCTTTAGATTAATTAGTTTGACATTTTGGGAAACAGGCTTATTTGTTTTCTCGCAGAGAGTTAAATAAGAGGACCGATACCACTCGCATGTCTGTGTGATAAAGACAAAGCTACGGCCAGCAGCCGATTAGCTTAGCTTAGCACAAAGCCTGGAAAAAGAGAAAAAGCCTGTCTCTATCCAAATATAACAAAAGTCCCCTACCAGCAGCTCAAAATCTCACAGATAAACACAGTATATAACATTAGTTTAATCTTTCTAACAACGTCACGTTGGGGTGTTACTGGTGCTGCACTATTTCCTGTCCTGGAGCAGTGACTTCTTGGAGTCTTGTTGTCACTGTGAGTCAGGCAACCAGACTTAAGGAAATTACTGAACTGACATTTTCACACTTTTGTCCTGATTAAACATTGTTTTAATTACTGAGCTTTACAATTATTTGTAGGTGGATTTTGTAACTTTTGCACAGAGCCAGGCTAGCTGTTTCCACATGTTTTAAGTCTAGTTGCTAAACTGAGCTAATTAGCTGCTGGCTGTGGCCTCACATGTAACGTGCAGATATACGAGAGTGGCATTGATCTTCTTACCCAACTCTCGGCAAGAAAGGGAATATATTTACCAAAATATCGAACTGTTCCTTTAAGATTAAAAAGCTCTCTATTATCATAGGTTTCCAAAAATCCTTTTAGCATGAATGATTACTTTGAAGGCGAACAAATCACTAGAAGAAACCACTTATTTCACACTTACAGTATCCAGATTGAGATATCATGAAGCTCTGCTCTTCTATATTGTGTATGCTGGCCAAATCTCCTCCCTCTTTGTGACATGCAGCCAAAGCGTCCTTCCACATCTTTTTACTCCTCTGCAGGTAGTAACAGGTACCTGCATATGGAACCCAGGGACTGGGGCAGAAGCTGGGCTGGTCTTTGTCTGTGGATTGAGACCAAAAGAGGTGAGAACATATGCACCAGGTCTGTGCTATGAAGACTCATTCTAATAATAGGCCAGATTCTGATACATTGGAATTATGATATTATTTTACTTGGTGGCGGAGGCAGACTGGTAGAGTTTCCTTTGCGACAAATGTAACCGAGTTTCTTGGTGCAGGCGCTGCTCTCCCATTTTGAGGATTTTCCAGCATTTAGGGTTGCACAGGTGAGCCCGGGCTCTGATGAGGGATGACCTTTGGGAAACATCAATCCATGTATTATTGTTGTTTTTGTTTTTTTTATGTAAAAAATGATCTATAATTCATTGTAGCATTCGTAACATCTGCTGTAAATATCTAGTCATTTAAGAAGCTTACTGTTGCCATCATGCAGCCGGTCACATTAGAGGAAACCACAATAACAATAACGCAAATCGTGCTTGTCGCAGCATACTATGTCTTCACTAACCTGGAGCCCAGTTTAAATATCTGAAAGGGTTTCCGTTGCTCCACTGCCATCCACTCTCAAAATCCAAGCTGTTCAGTCCGATCCATAGAGATGTTCCCAAATGATTTGCCAACCCTGCGCCGACCCATACGTTATAACGCAATTCAAGTTCAATGATTTAACATTGTGTAGTGTGATACAAGGCTGACTCTGTACCTGAAATGTACGACTGCTCATGCAGCTCTACAATGCTGAGGAGGTCGGCTCCCTGCTGCTGGCAGCTCTTCCTGGCTTGATGCCACGTCAACACTGACTGCAGGTTCCTCTGATAGTGAACCCCTGTGACCGGGTCAGTGTCCCAACCTGTGGATGCTGCATTATGGTACAGACACAAATGAACAAACTGAGAGAAATGATTTACTTCAGGAATTAAAAGTAGGGTGATACCTGTTGACTTGAATGGATTTTAAGTACAATGAGTGTCTCAAAACTGGGAAAAAAGATGATTTAGAAAGATCTTCTATGGCCCTGTCTAGGACTGTGTAGTGATTCATAAAAAACAACAGTAAAAAGGGAGCTCGCTCTCTTTTTCTGTCCCTTTCCTGCCCCAGTTTTAGAGCAGCGTGAGGAGGAAAGACGGGCCTGCGAGAAGAGGAAAACGAGGACAGTGCTGTGTTGACAACTCATGAGAGGAAGTGGTGGCGTTGTTCTGCTGGGGGAGAGGAGGGGGTCAGAAACCAGACCTGTCAGCATTGACCTCTTCAATAATACCACTTGTTCAATACAGACAAACAAGATAGTCCTGCATGCTCAACATGGGCTCTTCAGGACCGTTGATTATTATAGATGTTCCTTACCTTCGTTGGGACAAAAGCCCCACTTCTTCGCATTATTGTAATCTCTCTCCGTTGCGCACCACAGCTGTCCGTCTGAGCGACCGTCCTTTGTGCATTCAGCGAACCACTTCTCCTCATACTTAAATGGGAACTGACAGGGCACTCCAAGGGAATTGCCCCCTATTGTGAAAACCTCTGAGGAGACACAGATCATGAAGTTAAAGATAATCACAAAGTTGTGCAGCAAAATAAAGCCTACAAATCTATATATACAGACATGGCCAAGTATGTTGACACTTGATCATTAGACCTATTGTTGACGTTCACTCTTCGGGAAGGTTTTCTACAAGATTTTGGAACCTGGCTGCAGGGATTTGCTCCCATTCAGCCATAATAGTATTAGCAAGGTTGTCCACTGATGTTGGACGAGATGGCCTGGCCCGCAGCTCCAGAAATGTGGAAGCACACTGTTGTCGGCCATTGTATACACTACCATTGTGTACAGGGTAGACAGTCAGAGTAGTCAACATACTTTTGGCTTTATGCTTCATTTATGATGCATTTCCTATGATTAGTTTTACTAATTGGCTGTCCATCTTCCCATCTTCCCACTCTGCCGCTCTTGACGCTGGTTCGATTGTCCTCATTTACAGACGGGCACATATCAGTTGAATTAAATGCTGTACTTCTGATGTTGCCTTTACTCCATTTTAACTGTGTCCAGACTCAGAATAAGAGAGTGTAGGGTTTTTCACAACTAAACAAAAGCGAAGCCAAACTGAATCAATATTAACTTTGAATTCATTTTAAAAGTGTGGTAAAAGAAAACAAGTAGTACAAATAGAGTTGATAGCAAGTCCATCCCTTTCTTTACATTTCAAAATTACATTTAATCTACAACCATACATTACTTGGTCCACATGGTAGAAATAATAATTTGCAGAATATATTCGTGAACAATTTATTTTGTCTCAACTTGAAAACTTAAATATCTGACAACAATCTCCGGCATGAGAAGATTCTGCACTATTGCACTCGGACTCACCCTTGAACCTCAGTAAAGATAAGATAATACACTATTAGGGGTTCGTCTTTAATAAAAATTGATTGTTTCCTTATAATTCCTACCTTGAAAGCCTTTTGAACAAAGGTCACCCCGGGTGCCAAATATCCTCCAGCGACTCCAGAGCCCCGAGCCTTTGTAAACCATTAGGTTCCTCTCGTTGCGGTTCCCCCAGTTTAAGTGCAGGTCCACGTCTTTCAGACCAAAGAGGGTGTCATTCTTGCACTGCCAGTGTTGTAGCTCACTATTCTCATCACATTCAAAGAACAGCACCTTCATCCAGTCTTTAATCTCTGTGGCCCCCAGACAGAGCTTGAGGGACAGACTGAGGATGCGCGATTCGGAGGCCCAACGAAACTGCTGCTCTTTGGCGCGAGGATCACAGGGGCTCACCGTTATGGAGGTGGCGCTCTCCGCCTTTATGCACACGTTGTGGTTCTCGTTGAAGATCAGGAAGGTGCCACTGTCTGGAGCAGAACAGAACAGCTTCAGCAAATGAATTCACAACCCCGTTACTCTTCTGACTTTACTCACAGCCAAGTCGAATAGATAGAAAAAGTGTCGGAGGTACGTACCGATGTTTGCAGTGATGCAGAGGACTTGCAGGAGACAGAGGACCACAGCGACATTTAAACAGGGTGACATTATTCTTAGTGTGTAGTTTGCACTCAGTGCTGGATGAGGCTGCAGGAGAGTTTTTCAGTGATGAGAGAATTGGTCTGGTGTGTGCTAAGGTGTGTGACATGAAGCAACAGTGACATAGAGACATGGTGTTTCCCCCCCCCCCCTTAATCACATTGATGGGCATCCTGTCACATGGGTAGCTGAGGTTGGTCGAACGACAGCAATTTCCATGAGCTTCAGGAAGTGGGAAGCAAGCAATCTCTTGAACAAGAAACAGAAAGTCACCACTGATAGCTTGAAGAAAACTCATTGTCAAGGAAGGACAATAATTCTATTTTTAACAAATCAAAGGCAAAAGAAGGAACCGGATGATGGATTTTTGGGAATTAATTTATCCAAGCAGGCTTTTCTAAGGTTCAATATGTTGCCTTTAACTGAGATTTTTGATCTTTTTTATAAATAGTTCTCCAGTCTGTGCTAAATCTGCGCCAGAGAGCAGGTGTCGTTCAGAAAGAGTGGCTTTGAAAAAGTTTCACATTTGATCAGGAATGTGCCAGTTTCACAATTTTACTACACCAGAGTCAATGAGGATTAAATTAGAATTGCAGCACTTTGCTGATGTGAGGTTTTTTTTCGTGGGATAGTAGCCCCCAGAAGGTCTGCGGGGGCTTCGGGGAGTGCAGTGATGATACAAGTCAGTAGAAAGAGAGGACAGGAGGAAATCCTGCTTCCTATTGGGGGAAGTGAGTGGAGATCTGACCACTTTGGCCTCATACTGCAGGGATGCACAGCTATGGTGCAGAGGAATGGCCATTTACCTGTGAAATACTTCTGCTTTGTATGGATTAAAACACGAAGATGTAGCAGAATCGATCACTACTAATTTAGGCAGTATATTATAATAAGCATATATTGACTGCAACTTGCTATTGACATGATGTAAATGTTCTCAGAAAATCAAGAATTAAACATACAAACTTAGCAAAGGATTTGCGCTCTTTAAGTGCGCACTCGTAACGCACTCGTCATGTCAAATTAATCATATTTTCAAACCGAAAACAAACATTTGGAGTTGTATCTAGATCCTTTTTGATTACGAATACATTCATTATTTCATATTTTAATTTTTGGCAGATTGGATTATAAGTTTAGTCATCAAAATAAGATAAATTAGAACGGCTAAAGTTATATAGGCTAATACATTTTTTGTCCAAGTTGAAAACACAATATTGACATCATTATAAAGTTGTTAAATGTATTATCAAAAATAATGTGGCTTCACACATCCAGCATATAGGGCGGATAGGGTCATGTGTCTGTCCAGCTCATCAATGTAAATACAATATTCTCCTTTAGCTGCTAAATGCTCCACTATGTCGCATACTTTGTCTTTTTTTGTTGCTTGGTGCTGGAAAGGTAGCGTACAGTCGGTTTATCAAAGTTTTTCACTGCCCGCAAGTGGCTGGAACCTGAGTTGATAAAAGTTAGCAAGAAAACCAAAACAATGATCCAAAGTAGGCTGAAAGGGGAAGTAAAACTGAAGGGAACTACAGAATTAGGGGATAATTTGCAGGTTTGTCTCTATGAGCGACATCTTTCACATTAGTCATTTTATCCATTGTTAATATAAAAAGAAATACTGATTTGTGCGGCTTTTAAATGACGCGAGTTGAAGATGGAACTTGTGAACAATACACAACAGCAACAGAGTAGATGATGTGTAGCAAGTAAGCTACAGAAAAGTAGCGCGAAATGCTTGCTTTGCCATATTGTTTTCTGAGAGGGTTGAATGTTAGGACTTCAGACAGCAAAATTTCACAGAAATGCAGCAAATCAGTCCGAATAGTGTGTTCTGGTGGGTTAAGGGTCCACAGATTTGTGGCAATAGGCTACATCTAAAGTAAACCAATTAAATCGGCATAGGCATACAACAAGGATTAGTACAAGGAAAATATCATATACTAGAAAGTGGACGTAATATCATATATGCATATCAATAGCAAATAGCCCTGCATGAATACCTTTTTTCCTCTTATGATTGTAATAGGTTACATTCTTTTGTTCGTGCCATTTTGACCAACCCTGAAATTATAATCTTCACAAAGGTAGTGTGTTTTTTGAAGGGCTGTTTTGAGTTTCATCTGACTGTACAGGTGTTATGAGTCTTCTAGTTGTCAGTGCTCTTGTGCTCTGGACCATGTAAGCTTGCAGGACGCATGGGATGAGAATGTTCCGCAGAATAATGACAGGAAACCTGTTCTCGTGATTGGGAAAAAAAGAGAAAGATTCCAGTGTAAAAGGTTTGAACGCAGGTCAAAAATAAACATGAATCCCACTGCTGAAACTTAACATCTATTTGAATGATTTTCTTTATTAATCTTACCAAAATATATGTATCAATGACACAAACCCACGCTTTGTTTTTCTTTTGTGGATATAACTTAGCAAAGAAAAACCCAATATAAACAACATGGATTTATGCTTTTACACATTCACTGCACTTTATGATAGTAGAAAAAAAAAAGCTGCTATAAACTCTCAAATGACATTACAGGTACATTCCCAGAGTGACATGCTTGGTGAGGGTGAGGGGTTTAGAGGGGTAAAAAAAAAAAAGTATGTTTGAACATGAAAGGTAAATGATACCTAATAACATTTGACACGTAATGTCCTTTAAGGGAAAACATTGCCTAAGAGCTCCCTTTTGGCCTGTGAAAAGTACCATCATGCTTTCTGACAAAATATCTCTTATGTGTTGCCTAAGAGCTGCAACGGCCTCTTGAATTCCTCATTGTGCCTGCTCCTACTATAAGTCTTTGCTTGAAGTGCCGGTCTCAAAAGAACATCCTCTCGGTGTTGAAGACCCTCAGCTTGGTCATGAAGTTGAAATAGACAAAGGCAAGGCAGACCAGCAGGTTCTTCATCAGATAGAGGAGGGGTGTGACGAAGCCAAAGAACGCAATGAGGCCAACGCGCACAAAGAAGAAGGGAAAGTCCTGCACGGCCACCCCTAGTGAGGACAGCAGCGGGCTGTGGGGCATGACCACCACGCGCAGGCAAGACAGGTAGCTGAAGATGTAGATGGGGAACACCCAGCCTGAGTAGTAGACAAGGGGATGCCCTGCCACCCTCACCATCTCCACTGTATCCATCCAGAACATAAAGCTGTCCACGAACACGTCGGCTCGCGCGTCGCTGGCACACAGGAATCTCAAAGGACCTGTGTAGGCGTACGGAGAGATGCGGTACGCTGTGGTGCTCGCTGATCGTGAGCTCAATCCAGAGATGCTAAATGGTCTCCCAGAATTACCTTGTATCCCCGGGACTGTCCCGTTGGTCTCCGATCGAGCACCTGCTCCGTTCTGGTTCCTGTCATTGTGCTGGCTTGATCCCGGTTGCATGGGATTTTGCCCAGATTGCCCGGGCGCAGCTGGCCCCGGTCCACCTGGACTGATAGGTGACACTGGGGTTACCTGTTCCACATGTGTGAGGACAGTGGAGGGGATGTCAGCATCTCGCTCCGTGTCATTAGCTGGGGAGAGAAAAGTAAAGATTATACAGAGCAAAGCAAATCTGAAACTACATTTACTCATCGCGTTGAAACGGTTGTTTTCTGAAAAATAACCAAAGACGACCAGAATAATAATGTTCAGCATGATTTTATTTTGAATATTCTTTGGTTGTGCGAAAATACATGATGAGAAATCAGTATAATAGGAGGTACAACAACATAAAAAAAAGCATTACCATTAATATGTGTAGTTGGTGCCAAAACTTCATGAGACGGCTGACGTAAAAAATTATCAAAAGGATTGTTTTTTCCCCCAAATAATACCAAATGAACACCAATAAACTCAAACCACCTCAATGCCTCCCTGTAGAATAAAAAACATTGCTGGAGTTTTGTCAGTTCAGCACTGTGTGAACAAATGTGCTGCTCATTTCCTCAGTTGCACCGATACTGTTTCAACTGCAGGCACAGAAGTTGAAATACTTCTGGATAAATTCGATTAAAAAAAAAAAACTGTTAGCTGTATTTGTTGCCTCCAAGCTCCTGTAATGTAAAGCAGGTGTCACTATAGATGTTGGCGGGGGAAAGTTCAGGATCTAATGCACTCTGTGAGTGATTTGTGTGATGTGTTCAGAGAGCAGCGCTCACCCTGGCCTGTCAGTCTGCAGTGGCGTATCCTCTCCACAACGTCAATACAGATGAGAGAGAAGAGGACTAGTGACACAGGGAGCTCCGTGAACGTATCATATTTCATGTTGTTATTTATCTGAACCTGGGAAAACCAGAAAATCATTAGTTAAACATACTAGAACATTTTATCTAATCTAATTACTTACTCACTTCCAATCAATATAGATTCCTCAACAATAAAGGATCTTTGCACCAAGCATCTACATGTCTGACCTCCTCGAGCACTGGTTTCTGGGCTAAATCACTCGCAGCGCTGGTATTTGCCTGAGTCAGGACTTTAAACCAACAGAACACAAAACAAAGCACACAAGCTGGTCATCTTAGCAGAATTTATGGCCCTTATGTAAAAGACACCAGATAAGCAAATGTCAAAAGGTCAGCTTGGGCTCTAGAAAGGGCTACATAAAAAAAGCAAATAGGACCTGGGCTGCAGCCAGCGAGGAAGTGAAAATGTGCCTCATGGACAGATGATTTGACAAGGGCAGCTTGGACAGGAAGAGGAACCAAGCTGCTTATCAGTAGCTCCTTAACCATACTCATCCCCTGAGAACCAAAAAGTTCCTCACAAATCATCACCTTTATTCCATTCAGATGCCTCACGCTGTGATTCCACTTACCCACAACATTTTATACAACTTTGGTCCCAAATCTAAAGCTGTGGCAAGTATTTTTTAAGTTTCGCAGAAGCTCCTTTTGGATGATAAACACAATCAAAAATAACTACAAATGCTTTACAATTAGAAGCTGATCAGAATTCATGATCAGAGTACAGATAAACTGATAACATAATAACTAATGAAACACTCCACAACATGCTGTACCTCAGAGCTGGCGATGAGAAAGGCAAAGCAGGGTAATGTGGACAGGATCACATATACGAGGGCCACAGGCCTCCTGATGCAAAGACAAAGGAAGGGAAAGAAGTAAGGAAGGAGGACAAAGGCAGCTGTAGGACTTGCTAACTCATGGTATTCACCTGCCTAGTGCAGTCCAAACCAGCCACAGACAAACCAGCTGGTCAGGTCTCAGTCAGTGCTGCACTGCTGACCATACACCGCTTAGAACCTCTGAGGCCGCTGACGTCAGGACAAAGGCAGGAGACACTCACCACTTCTTCCTCCCAATGAGAACCTTCTTCTTCGTGAAGACCATATACTTCATGGGTACCCAGACCAGCAGGGCGGTGGAGGTGACATAGGCAATGGAGGAGGCCACGATCAACCAGTAGGCCGTGCTGCCGTCTCCGGGGGGCTGCGCGGACGTTTTGACCTTCGCTACGATGACGGCGAACCTCTGCATGACGATGAAGAGTGGCACGCACAGGCCTGCAAACTGCAGCACCTCGCACAGGGCGAACTTCAGCGTCCTCCCCGAGCCCATGCTGTGGAGCTCAAAAAAAGAAAAAGAAGGGAGGGAGACGGGGGCTGTTGTCGCAGTGAGGCGACCCCTGTCCCTCTGAGGGCTGGTCAGGCCTCGGACCAGTGCATTGTCTGCCCCCACTAGCATTTTCCACACACCACAGCCCCGGCTCTCTGCTTACCCAACTGCTTACACTGCACTAGGCTTTGTGTACCTTGATGCGACTGGCCCTTTACTCTCTTTATATACAGAATAAAAACAAAGGTTGTCTAACTCGGCACCCTGAAGGATATGCATGTACTACAGGCATCTCAGTGGGATTATTTAGTCTTAAAAACTCTACTTCAAATGCTGTTTTTGAAGCTAAAAATCCTGTTTTATCAATCAGCTGTGCAAAATAGACGACCTACATTTTTCTGAGCGTCAATATACATGTAGCTTTGCATTACTTATACCCTATATTCAACATGAACCTTCTGCAAAACCAGCAAACGTCAGTGGACTTGATTTGTGACACCCACAGTAAAAGCAACATCCAAGGCACTTCTCATATTTATTCATCGCCATCTAGTGGCAAAAGGTGATAACTGTGAAATGTCAGACACTTCACAATGATGGAACATATACAAAATCATATAAGTGATTTAAAACACAGCTTCAACATATCAATTTTCAGCAAATTCAGATATAAATTGTTGTGTCTTCATCATGACAGTGATAATGTTTTTCCCTCAATAAGACAGGTACAGGCACTCAGCTCTCAGCAGTGCTGAACTATAGGCCAGTTGAGGTGGCAAACTTTGGCAACACATATACTAAACTAAACACTGCACTTATTTAAACATTTCATTTGAATTAAATAACAAAAAATAATAAATACATTGTTATTATATCATTCGAGTTTATACACTTAGTGATACAATTTACATTACCACAGTACATGTCAGAGGCAAATATTGTAATGTATCTGACAGCCATAGGCAGTTGAGAGTTTACTTTAAAAAAATATATGTGTTAAAGTCATCATTACAAACAGTTGTTGTATCACCGACACGTTAAAAAAAAAAGTTGTCCTGCTAAGATGCTGGCAATAAAGATATGAGTTTTTCCACACTGAGATATGCTACTTGTACTTAATGATCTGAGTAGCCAAGGCCTAACACCGAAAGTGATACATGGTTTTTCTATTTTTTTTTATCACTTTAAGAAAAGCCCCTGGCCCACCGGCAGGCCACGCTCTTGTTGCAGCACTAGTCCCGCGAGAGAGGGGCGCAGGGATGGATGACCCTGCTGCTCCCCTCCCTACCAGCCCCAGCTGTCAGCTCCCTTGCTGACTTCCCCACCCTGCCCCCGGTACCATGGCGTCCAGCGAGGAGGACGGCACGGTTGAGGAGAAGGAAAACAACAACAAGAAGAGAACCAAAAGCGCCCTCGCTACCGCATGGCTCACTTTCTACAACATCGCCATGACCGCCGGGTACGTGCGTTATATTCCGCCCCGGCCGCCTATTAATAAGAAAAGCCTAGAAGTTAGCCGCTCCCTAAAAAACTGTAAGCGTGTGTTGCTGTTTATAGGACTGTGTGTCTCTGAGGCAAGCAGAAAGTGCCTGTTCAGCTCGCTCATTTTAGCCGCTCACAAGAGTTGGGGGAAACGTGATTGAACAATTTGATATTGAGAAAATATATAGAAATATAAAAAAAGGGGATTTGTGTGAGAGTTAGAAAATGAATGAATGGCGTTTGGTGAAGTGACAGGCTGGCGCTGCAGCCGTGTCCAAATAGGGCTGACTGCATGGTGTCAGCGTCAAGGCCCACAGTGCGTCCGACAGTTGCAGTGATAAGTATAGCCGGAGTGCGCTGACACTGGAGCTCAGGTCTGGGACACTGAAATGCTCAATGGGCATATTTTTTAATAACATAACATTTGTGAAGCGCAAACAGAGCATTTTGTATGGTGTTCTTGTGATAAACGAGCAGGACAAACAGATGGCAATCAATAGGTCTACTTGTCTTGCTCATGTCACTTGAGATATGAATATCAGAGCTGTCAGATCAGTGGCACTGGATCAATAATGACTGAACGTGCCTCATGTTTGCAGTGGTGGAAGAAGTACTTTTACTTGAGTATAGGTAACAATACCACAGTGTAGAAATACTCTGTTACAAGTTAGTCTTGCAAAAATGTAATAGCTTTTGTACAAGTGTGTATAATCAGGTGTAGGGCCTACCAGAAACCTCAAGTATTAAAAGTCAAAGTACTCAATACAGAAAAATGGCCCTGTTGCTGTTATACTAGTATTTATTAGATTATTATTACCCATGCATTCATTTAAAAGCAGGATTGTATTGTTCTAGTTGGTTGAGGTGGAGCTCATTATAACATTTTTTGTAAAGCACTGCATCTAATAATTATTTTCATTATCATCATCATCTGTAGCCTACCTGTATACACTTGTGGCTAGTTTATATACAACAAAACATCATGTTTTAGAGGCTCTTTAAATGTTTTGTGTGCAAACACATCCTAATTTGTAAAGTACGCCAACTAGTTACTATAGCTGTCAGATAATTAAGTAAAAAGTACAATATTTCCCTCTGAATTGTAAGAGTAAAAGTAAAAGGAAATGGAAATACTGAAGTTAAGTACAAGTACCTATTAAGTAAATGTTCTTAGTTCCAACGCTGCCATTAAGGCATACATTACTTTATTACAACATTGGTAAGGTACATCAACACATCATGCAGGGATCAATACTTTCTAGTCATAAACTTACCATCATTAAATAGCACTATATGCAGTATTTGTTTTTTTATCATCCGTCATATCATGGGGTTTATTTGTATTATTATTATTTAGGTAATCATGATACAGGTTTGCTGTTTGAATTTGTGCAAAGCAACATATGTCTGATTTCTACAGCGATTATTTCAAAATGCCAGGTGAAGATGACATTTTTAGTTCTACATCATATTACAAAGAAATCATATTACATTAAACAAATAACATGAGAAAGAATACAATACAGTAGTTTATGTATCAGAGGCAGCATTAGCACCAACGATTAGATGATGAGTCATAATTTAAAGTAAAAATGAGCCTTTTCACTTGTTTCAAGGTTCAGCTTCTCAAATGTGAGAATTTTCTGCTTTTCTACATTTCTTTTGGTTTTGGACTATTGGTCGGATTAAAAAGGGAACTTGAAAATGTCACTAAGAAAGTATAATAGGGATATATTTGTTTTTCTTACTATTTTGAAGTCAAAACGATTAATCGAGAAAATAATCAGCAGATTAATCAATGAGTTGTATCCAATCCAGCCATTAAAACGTTACATTGTTAATACAATTAATCCTGAAAACAGTTATTTCAGACAATATTTCATGGCTACAGTGTGTTATGAAGCAGTTCAGTTCAGCTTGATTGTGTTGTGCATGTTACTCAGAGAGAAAGACAGAAATAATTGTTTCAATGTTACACCTGGATGACATTTGTGTATTAAGCCATTTCACTTGTGATACATATAAACACAGGAGTTCAAGAGCAGTCCCCACCGTGTAGCTTCACTCACACATTTATATTGAGCTAGGGTTGGTAATCTTGAGAAACTAGCATAAATACGATGGATATTTCAAAGTATCCAACTGAAAAAAACAACCAAGTGAAAGTAGCTAGCAGCACGAGCTCCAAACGTCGCTAAATCTTGCGAGACAGTCGCAAAGTTGGGAACACTGGCACTATCCCCACCAAAGCCACATTATCATTAAAAACGTAAACATATCGTAATGAACGTAAACTACGAACATGGTTATTGTTAGTACTCACAGCTGCCATGCGAGCAGCTCGTGGAAGTCTCCGGTGATGCGGAATGAGCGCTCGAGCGCAGAGCGCGCGGACTGCGTGCAGGTAGAGGCCGGTTGGTTGACAGGCAGGTTGGCCGACCAATCATTTCATTTCACTCGGATCGAATTAAATGAAACGGATACCAGATTATTTTCTTTTTTTGTCAGAGAATTTGATTTATACTTTTCTATCGGGATGTAAAGAGAATTTCAACAAATGTAACTAAAACATGTTTTTGAATAAGATTACCAACCCTAACTATACCAACCCTAACTATAGGCCTAAGGGTGCTTGTCATAAATCCAAAGGAGAATTTTAGAGGAAGATCATTTAAGAGCAATTTTTAAACTTGAAACTGCTGAAATTGTACAAAATGGAAATGGCTTGAAATATGTTAAAATGCTAATATGTTTTACAGAAGCTGCACATGTTGGACTGTTAAACAACAAACAAGTTTGTGAAAGAATCATTTTGAAGCACACAAGTTTTAATGGACTATCAGAGAGTCAAGTCAACTTGTGGTGCACAATGCCACGGGCTCTTTGTTATGTTCCCACCACAGTAGATCTGTGTAATGACACATCTTTTCAAATGTTTTTCTTCTGACGAAAATTTAAACATTCTCTGTCAATCGTAAATTGCAAATATGTTTTGTCACTGTAAAGTAATTACAAGTCCACTGCTGCTCTAACTGTGCATCGCTTGAAATGTTATATCTTTTTCTTTTTTGATTTACACTTCGAGGAAACGCAGGAGCAGCCAGATAAAAATGTCCCCAGGGGGTGTCGATGCTACAACTTGGACTTGGATCTTAAACTTGTTCTTTAATCTCCTCATTGAAGCAATAAATGACATATGTGTGGTAATCTGAGTTAGATTTATTTTATTAAGGCTATATGCAGAAGAAATTGGAGAGAAAAGTGCATTTAACAAAGCTGTGA
Source organism: Bovichtus variegatus (assembly GCA_943593645.1). Taxonomy (NCBI): domain Eukaryota; kingdom Metazoa; phylum Chordata; class Actinopteri; order Perciformes; family Bovichtidae; genus Bovichtus; species Bovichtus variegatus. The sequence continues at coordinate 8,684,077 of CALSCE010009814.1, forward strand.
GAAGATGCAGTATGATTAGGGTTTGAGTTTCAAATAAATGAGCATTTGCCAAAATGAAAAGAACATGATTTTCAGTTTCTACCATCATAGAGCCACTTTCCAGATTCTCTTGTATGAATCAAAACTCATCCATCTCACACTAAGTTTGTGCCATTATGTGATTTTTTCTGTTTTTGTTTCTGCAGGTGGCTGGTTTTGGCCATGGCAATGATGCGCTTCTACATCCAGAAAGGCACACACAAGGGTCTGTACAGAAGTATAGCAAGGACACTCAAGTTTTTCCAGACCTTTGCATTAGTTGAGGTACGAATTTGAGTGGAATAGTGTTTGACGTACAGTGAGAATTGACAATGCGTGTGAAAAGTTGAGAGAAATTAACAGATTCTTATGTCTCTCGTCTCACAGGTGGGACATTGTGCCATTGGTACGTGAAGATTTTTGTTTATGGCTCATTTAAAATGTAAACAAATGTACCTTCTGCAGCTGTAAACTGTTGTGTTTTTTCTTTCTTTCTCCTGCTCTGCTGCAGGAATTGTGAGGACTTCTGTGATTGTAACCGGGGTGCAAGTGTGTTCACGGATTTTCATGGTTTGGTTCATCACCAACAGCATCAGACAGGTGACTATTACAGCACGACACATCGCACACCACATAGGTTGCGTGAAAACGGCAAGAACCCATGTGCTTGATTATACTTTTATTTGTTTTGTGTTTACCATCGTTGCTCCCACACATTTGCACTTTACATCGTGTAAACAAGTTACCTTCTCCTTCCTCTGTATATTTGCTCATTCTTTCTCGGCGTAAACGAAGATCCAGAATGAAGAAAGCGTTATCCTATTCCTGGTTGTGTGGACGATGACAGAGATTACCAGATATTCCTACTACACATTCAACCTGCTCCACCACCTGCCGTACTTCATCAAATGGGCCAGGTGGAGAAGCCGTTACCCGGCGGCCGGGATGAGCTTGAATTGTCATTACTGTGTCAGACATTGTTGTCTAAGCATGTCTACGCACTGATCTGGCCATTTCACCTCTGGCATGCTTCCCTTCCCGGGCCTAAGAGCAGCTTTACGTCAGGAAGTAGTGCAGCCGTGTGTGTGTGTGTGTGTGTGTGTGTGTGTGTATTAAATATCGCCAGTGTGTTTATTGATTAGCACCTCGTTAGCCATTCTCTTGTCAATGGTGGGTGAACTAACTGCTAACAATTGTGCTCTGACAATACTGAGGATGGAGGACAGACATTCAATCATTTTAGGTCTTATTTAGAAGTTTTTATCAATTATTAAAACATTTATTTGACAGTTTCTTCTGTATCCAAAATCCAAAGCCTTAATTGTTAGCACAGAAAGCATACAACTGAAACGCAACACGATTATCAGTGAATTGCGGTGACGAGCAACACATTTCTCGGCTCTAGAGTGACATAATGCCTGTCTACTACTGTATGAAGAGCTCTTGTGACGTGGCAGTGTCCCTGCTACAGTAGCTCAGCTGAAATTGGAGTCGTTGGCAGGAACGTCAGCTGTACACATTGATAGCTGTCCAACACACGGGCTTGGCATCTTACAGCTAAGAGAGAGGCTATTTTACTTCAGGATAGTGACGTTTACATATTGCATTAACTCGGGTAAGGTGACTCGCTTTTATCCGTCTCTGCAGAGAGACGGTTCACCAGCAGAATATGAATATCTCTGCTACTTCGGCTAGACAGGTGATCCGTTTTGAGCCAGTCACTCTTTTGTTTCGGGTGTTAAATCCTTGTGTGTTGAATGCAACTCTCCTCCCTGCCCCCCTCACTCTTCACAGCTTTCTTTAAGCATGGAGGAGACGCCAGGCCCCCAGAGAGGGGCTCATGTTCAGCTGCTCATGTTTTTAAGACCATCTGTTTTGGTCATGGAATGTTCTCCCAACATTTCTCTCACATCCGCCGAGACGCTCCCCCGAGGCTTTGCTGTGGTCTCGACTAAATGCGGGATCTCTATAGCCCTGAGTCACGGCATATATCGCACTACAGGGGCCGAGTGTTGTCACAAAGAGAGGCAGGCAATGTCACACTTCCTTTAAGCGACAGGCAGTTGCAGCAGAAAGTCATAGAGATGACAGCTTGTGAATGATTGATGTTTTATTTGTGTATGTCCGCCATGTTTATGTCATGTTTCTACAGTAGCCCACAACGGACAAAGCAAACTGTGGCTCTAGAGAGAGTCTTTTGTGTTTCTACTTTACCTTTAGGCCACCGTAGTTCTCTACACACCCATGAAGGGAGGGGTGAGCGGAGGAGTATTAAGTTGTTTGCAATCTGCAACCTCACAGCAAGATGTCAGAGTTTTCCTACAACACAACAGTGCAATGCACCAACTCCAAGAAAACAGCACATTTTAACGAAATATTAAGGGGACTGAATTCATTGTTTGACTACCTTTCTAAAGCTGGTTTAAGACGTGAAATGAAGGGAGAAAGCCAGAAAAAAAAGAAGCATTGTAGCTCATATTATCTATGGATTACTTGCCTACCTTATTGCAAGAAAATCATAACCTTTATGTTACATCTGCTTACATCAGAGCAGTATGTATACCCTAGTAAATTGTTGCTCATGCTTACTGTGCATGAGTGAAATTTAAAATATTTCATGGAGCATGCATTGATTGTTGAACTCATTTTTTAAAGGTTTGTTAAAGTTTGAGTGCAGATTGTGTGTGTAGACATCCAAGCATGGCAGTGTTTTAACATCCGCAAACTTTAACTGCAGGAGTGTTTGTTGCGGGTGTGTGACCGTGTGCATCTTCTCCTTCCCAGATACAACCTCTTCATCGTCTTGTACCCCCTGGGGGTCGTCGGAGAACTGCTGACCATTTATGCCGCCCTGCCGTTCGTACGCAGATCTGGAATGTACTCCATGAGGCTCCCCAACAAGTATAACGTGTCGTTCGACTACTACTACTGCCTCATCATCGTCATGTTATCCTACATCCCACGTAAGGAGATTTCTTAATCCTACATGGCACGTTATGATAAAACATGGAGAGGAGGATACGCTGAGATAAATGACACTTCTAGTGAGGATTCACCGGTGCATATTCCACTACACGAGACTTTAGAGATCGTGTTATTTTAGCAGAGAAGATCGATACCACTATCATATGTTAAATATGACGCTGGAGCCAGGAGACAGTTAGCTTAGCTTAGCATAAAGACTGGAAACAGGGGGAAACAGCTAGCCCGGCTCTATCCAAAAGGTAACACAATCTTTCTACCAATCCCTCTGAAGCTCTTTAATTAAAAACTTGTACCATGTTTGTTTAATCTATACGAAAACTGAAGCGCAAAAACTAAGAGTTGCTGCCGGGACTTTCTGGAGTCTCATTTGGCTGCCTGGCAACCTCCACGTGACGGCAAGACTGCGGGAAGTCACTGCTAGGCTAACCATCTTCTCTAGCTTTACATTCAATCTACAGACATAAGAGTGTAATAATAGTTCTCACTCCACTTTTGGCAAATAAACAAATGAGCGCATCTCACAAAATCTCAGACTGTTCCTTTAAATGTTTGAGGCCTGCAGCCATCTTTGTTATTCTTGCTATAAAGCAGCAGAAACACAATTCCACAAATGCAAATGTATTTGGTATCGATTCACTGATGTTAAGACGCCACAAATAGCATCTTTGTGGCAAGTGAAAATGTTATATACAAGCGGTGGAAATCATAACAGTATAATCCAATACAGCACAACATTAATGTGGAAAATACTACTTTCAGGGAGTTGATAATGAACAAATGTTGTTGTGATATAGTTTTTGAGATGTGGTATTGAATTGCATACATACTGCACATAACACACATAATAAACACACATAATATTAATTTTTACATGCCTTATAAACACTTCTTGGTGTCCTGCTTTTCATTTAAAATTCATTCTGGGTTCACAATTTTATGGTGTTTTTTTTTTTGTTGCCATTTTGCCGTTATTCTTCCGATGCTGCACCCACAATTTTATGTTAACTTCAAAATGTGAAATTGATCATTTATTCTAACTTAATCTTTAAAATGCTTCAAAAGGACGAATCATTGACAGAGCCTGTTTGAGGTTACCATAGTGATTACCACCCTCTGGAGCTAGTTGGAGATAGTTGACTTTTCCTGCCTGTAACATACATACAGTGATTAGAAAAGCATTGATTGACCCCGTTTATTCTTCCTCAGTGTTTCCTCAGCTCTTCTTCCACATGCTGCGGCAGAGGAGAAGGGTGCTTCACGGGGAGGTCATAGTGGAGAAGGACGACTAGACAAGCCGCCACCTCACGCCTCCGTTTGAGCCTGCCCTCCACCGTCACCCTCACCTCCCCCACTTCATCTTTAGCACCATCGGCCGTTACATTCTTCATTGCACGGGACCGGAAGAGCCGCACAGATGACGACCTGTCTGACGAGAGTGATAATCAGGAAGAAAGGAGCTCAGCGGTATTGAGCAATAATAACTCATCCTTTAAGTCTTTACGGGAGTAATTCCTATCTGAATGGTAATATTGGAAACATGTTTACAGTCCCAGTGTTGCTGGAGCTTGGGACTCAGCACAGAGTCCTTTACCAGCCTTACTGCACCTTGTTGCACTGAAAAACATGAGCCACAGCAGAGTCACGACACCTGTCTGAAGGAGAGAAAGGTAAATGAGAGGCTTCCAGGGAAATGTGAAATGAAACATGGGGGGGAAGATTGTAAGTTGTGTCTCCTGAGTTGTCCAACCCCCAAACCGACCCAATTGGCAGTTTTATGATTTTTTTTAAGTGTATTCCACCACAGTGATTTTATACAGTGTGGCTGTACAAAACAAGGTTTAAAAAGAGAAAATATTCATAGTTCTATCATACCTCAACAATAAATCTACATTTAGACAATATGCTGCTTCTTTTGTGTATGTTTGTAAATGATGCAATGTGAAATGAGCGGTTAATAGTAAGCATATTTCTTAAAGATAATTTACATACTGTATCACTTAGAGCAAGCACAGCTCAAACTTAACATTTTTGTCTGCTTGGCTGCTGCATTCTTCTATGTTGCTTTGATGTTTACTATGTCAAATTAATTTACATTTGCATCTTAAACAAATTTGAGTCTTCAAAATTGAGCTTGACCGCTGTAGGTGAGACTACAATTCAGATTTCTGTGAGCTCTCGCAGTCTTTAGTCGCTGATGTGTTTGTTTTTTAACATAAGGAATCCCATGTCCGTGTTGATAGAAAGGTAGTTAGGTTCCCTCCTACTAAAGGTGCTATTGTAACATCATTTCAATCTTCTGTGCAGCTGACGGAGTGACTGTGATTGGAGTTGACCTCAAGTAGGAAAACAGGATGTGAAATGATTGAGAAGAAATGTTGCATCGCCCAAGGTTATCTACAAAAATACACATTTTTGCTTATAATCTGGGTTAGGGAGGAGAGAAACAATAAAAGTCAATGTCACAAAAATCACTGGGAAAGTTATTTTTCAAGAACTAAACAATAGAAATGTGAAAATACCTTTTTGTGCAAAATCAATAAACTAAATTCTACAATACTGTGGAGAGTTTTGTGATGACCTTCACACTTATGCAGACAGATAAACCAGATCCGCTGATCTGGATCTGCATAAAAATGTAGAAATAAGCCAACAACTACAAACACCTCGTGGGTTTTTACATATTTATTTGTGAGTGTTTCCTTCATCTTTCCTAGTGTTGTTTAAACTCAAGTGTTTTTCTTAACAGGAAACAGTAGCTGAGTGCAGAAAATGGCACATTTTATATTTGTAGGTAGGATTCATATTCATAAACATATGTACGTCTGTAATAGTGAAAAATAAATCTCATAATCACAAAATACTGTATCATACATAGAGTATTAAACTGTAAACGTGCAGTCTTGAACTAAAACAAGCTGATTGTGACATTTTTCTGTATTTATGTGTAAATGCTTCATTTGGTTTACTCATATAAATGAAAATGCTATATAGACATTCATGAGGTTAGATAACAGGTTCCTCGAAGATAGCATATCAGCGACATTTCATGTTTTTTGCGCATCATTTTGCACCTTTTCATTTTAAGACAATTACAGTACACGTATAAAAAGCACTTCGGTAAGTCCACTTGGCTTCATAGAATGAATAACTTCCTACAAAACTTGCATAATGAAATATACATTCAGATATTCAGTTGCGCATAGAATACAGTTTTATAAAATGTATTTCAAAAAACCATAAAAATATATATATATATATATATATATATGTATATATATATATATATATATATATATATAAATCAATTGGTGATTTGGTACTTTAAAAAACAAAAGTCCTCCTGTGATTGCCCTGCTGTATTGCACTTGCTGGTAATGTTGGACTGTGTTCACTTTGGAGGAGAAAGGCATCACTTCAGCATTGGAGAGAATTTCGCTGCTGCAGCCCTGGTCTCGTCTCAAAATTGTCCCTTTGCTCTTTCCGTACGGACTCTCCATGTGCGTGTCGGCGGACCAGTGCCACATGGGGGAAGTCTAGCTGCTCACTGCAAGCTCCATCAAGACATTGCTACGATACAGGCAATCTCGCTGCAGAAAAAGATACAGAACGACATTAGGACACTTCCGAGGAAATAACCCATAAGATACATTGACATTTTGAAAGGAAAAAGAAGACAAAAACAGACGTACAGGTCTCCAATTCCTTCTCACAGATGTAGCTTATGAGATCTTCACAGAAGAAATCATTCCACAACCCTTCATGGATGAGCCCGGCACAGTCTTCTCCCATTTCATGCCCATGGCCCCAGTCGTCAGGCTGACCAGGCTTCCACTTCCTGCAGGCAAACGAGAGGGGGCGATCACACATTAGATTTACAGGATTTCTTCTGCGAGTCTGGTGGCGAACCAAGGCGGAGGAAGAGAGAACAAACTGCAGCAGGAATTGCAGTTCAATCATCTGATTTCTTTTCCAGATTTTAAATAATTAATGTGTGAAATGCAGATAAATAAAGTTAACTAAGCTTTTTTTCCTATATTGCTGTGTTCAGATTTTATTCAATGCTGGTTCGATGAATTTCGTAATTGTGTCTATATCCTTTATTCGCAGTTTTGTAAGCTTTAATGTTTGTCTAAATGTTGGATTGTTGCTTTAGTTGCAAGAGACTGCTGCTCTGATTGGACCACCCTGAACAAATAAAGTTTATTGAATGTTGAAGTATTTCTTTTGTTTGATTGGGCAACAGGAATAGAGGAGTGGAGCGTTGCGTGTTTATTTGGTGTTGTTTCATGTAAGTGAAAACCTACCGCTTGTTATTATGATTGGAAAGCAGTATTTTGCACAGCTCTGAAACAGAATATCCATCTGAGGAACAGCACCTACTTTCATACAGGATGAGAGATTCCTTATGATTGTAGTTCCTGATTTAATACTGACGTGAAAGCAGGTTCAGTCCCGTCCAGCCAGCGCCAAACGTTCTCCTTCTCCCTGTCGGTCAGACCCATCCAGAAGTAGCCTTTTCCAAAGGTCTGCTTCTTCAGCCATTTCTGTGATCACATGAGGACAGAAAAAGTCAACAGAGAAGTTACCTCACATATTACAGAGCAAGCACAACCTTTCCTTCCAGTGCATAACGATTTTAGTGGATTTTATTCTGTAAGTGCTTAAGATAGAATCGTTATTCGTCACCTGTTCCTCCATATCAGTGATGATCAACAGTGAAGCAGACGTTGATTCACAGGTTGCCTTTGCGTCATCAAAACTGTGCAGGTCTTTAGAGAAAAAGTAGCACTTGTCTCTGTAGTTTACCCACTCAAAAGGGCATCCTGTAAAACATAGTCAAAAACTACCATATTATTAACAATAACGATAGAATATCAAATTTGTATTCCTCAAAAATATTCATTCTAAAATAAGTGAAATTTGTGGGAAATTAGAGGAAACATTCAGGCTGGTGATAAGACTTAGAGTTGTACCTGGGGCCCAGAGTGTAGGAGCTACTGCCTCATCCTGCAGAGACACAGGGCCCAAAGGTTTTAATGGAGCCTGTATTGGGACCCCTGGGTGTCCCGGTGGTCCTGCTGGCCCCAGAGGCCCCACTGGTCCCGGCAGTCCCCTTGGCCCTTGCTCACCAGCTGGCCCCATTGCGCCTCTGATACCTGGTGGGCCCTGAGCCCCCTGGGGACCAGGCTGTCCGTCTCTTCCAGGCAGACCGCCATTACCCGGCTCTCCTTTAGTTCCAGGAGGTCCGGCCCTCCCTCCTGACCCTCGGGAGCCCTTGGATCCGGGGCTGCCGGGTATGCCTGGCAGGCCTCTTAACCCTGGCAGACCTGGTTGTCCTGGGAAACCCGGCTCTCCTTTGGGTCCTCGTATCCCTGGACCACCCTTTTCACCTTTCTCTCCCTTCTGGCCAGGTTGGCCAGATGGTCCCTGGGGTCCTTTGTCTCCTCTTGACCCTCTGGGGCCTGGGGGGCCTGAAAAATAAGATTAACTGTAAGATAGTGAAACAAATTTACAAATTAAAAATGTTTTCTTTTTTTTTTTTTTTTTAAAGAATAGTGCCACATTATAGGAAAAACACTTAATTGAGTTAGATGAGAAAATTGATACCACAGCTATAGCAAGTAGCCGGTTAGCCTATTTTAATAGTCTGCCACACAAAACTTTGGTTTTTGTGCGGATTAAACAAACAACACATATAACATGTTAATTAATTGTTGTAAAGAGTTGTACAAATGTCAGTAGGTGGAATTTGTTATCTTTAGACATAGCCATTTCCAGTCTTTGTGCTGAGCAAAGCTAACAAGCTGCTGGCTGTAGCTTCATGTTTAGTGTAGAGTTATAGTGATTTTCTCATCTAACTTTTTACAAGAAAGTGAATAAACATGTCAACATTTCATTCGTACAAGACACTTCAGCCAAACACCCCTCACCTTGTAAAATAGTGAAGTTGGTTATAAGCTGTGAGTGCTTGTTGTCCACCAGCTTCATCTCCTCCATGACAATAGAAAGGTTGGTGACCTCCTTGTCCACACGTGCTGCCAGCTCTTCCTGCTGGGACCTCAGACTGGTTGCATCTGTCCTCACGTCTGTCACGCTGCTGTTGAGGTTTACCAAGAAATCTGAGTGACGGCCGATGGTCTCGGAACAAGTGCGTAAGTCGTTCAGGTTGAGGTTGATGGCACCCAGGAGCTGCGTGGTGAAGCTGATGTTGCCGGTCACGCGGTCCATACTCTGCTCTGACTCATCCAGCCTCACCTCCAGCCGGTCAAACTTGGTGGAAGTTAGGTTACTGAAGTCCCTCTGCTGGTCCAAAATCTCCCGCAGGGTCTGGTCGTGAGCATCAGCCAGGCTGCTGGTGTTCTGGAGCTGGTTGGCCATAAAAGCCAGCTGTGATCCCACCTCATCTAGGCTGTCGTTGTTGGCATTTGCAAGAGCTGAGGCATTACTGGCCATGACCTGAAGGTTTTCCACCTTACTACGAAGCCACTCAGTATCAGAGCGCGTCTGCCGGGCCGTCTGCTCGAGGCTTTGAAAGTCATTGCGCATTTTCTGGATGGCCTGGCTGGTGTCATCCACTGAGCGCTGCAGAACGGCGATGAGGCCTCTCTGCTGGGCCTGAGTGAAGTTGAGGCTGCTGATGCTGAGCAGCGCCTGGTCCTGAAGTTTCACCTGTTGCTGGAGTTCTCTCTGCAGCCGGGCTGTGTCGTCCTGCAGACCTCCAATGATGCCGCCATAAGACTGCAGGGTGCCATTTACAGAGTGCAAAGTGGCTGTGTTGCCATCAAGCACTCCCTGAATGGAGCCCTGGCTGTTCTGGATGTCTGAGCCAATGTTCTGCAGCTGACTCAGCTTAACTTGATCGCTGTGGATGCGTTCCTCCACCGCAGACAGCTGCCTCTGGAGAGACCAGATGTTGTTTTTGAAAGCCTGGATCTCTGTGGTGGTATTCTTCGACTTCTCCCCTGCCTGATCATCTGACGAGGGGGATTTGTACATTAAGTTACAAAAACTGTTTCAGCTTCTTCACTGTATCTTTTACTTCACTTCAAACCAAGATACGTGGTACTTACGTAGCTTTTTCAAATTGGCCTCAGCAGCAATTATCCTTCCTCCATAGTTAGCAATACCTTCAGACACACTGTCAACCCTTTGCACCACTGGAAGAAAAACAGGACAGGTAGGACAAAGGTTAGTGTCACAGTCTCATCGCAGGCTCCGTCCTTTATTAACAGACCAGAACTGCCTGCAACCACAGACATCATATATAAAAGGGATCAGAGAGGAAACCACTGACAGATACTATACGAGATTTCTTGTAGGCATGTAATAATGCTGGACTCGATTAATGTAATCTCTTGGGTTAGACCAGGTTTAGAGTGTGACAGAAGGTGGGTACGCGGAATTTGGAGTACAATGAAATTTCGAGTGAAACAGAAAAAGGTAGGCACTGTGAAGGAGGAAGGAAGAAACATTGATTCAGCAAAGATGGAGTGGGTGGTCAATGGCAGACATCAAGGTTGGAGGTGCATGGGGAGACACTGGCGAGGGCCCTAGGGGACAGGAAGTGACCTAGTGGGGGTCTTCAGTAAACAGGCGGATCAAAGACAGCCCAGAGGAGACAGACGCTGTGGCAGGGAGGCTCTTCACGCCCCCACAGGCGACACCAGCGTTCATTTCCTCTGGAATGTGTCTGGGATTCCAGGGAATCAGCCCACTTCTACCACCAGCCTCGCTAGGGGGACACATCCTTTAACTGGGGACTGCATGGGCTCCTCTGCTGGGAAACTGCATCCCAGCTGTTTGCTCCCAACAGTTAAGACAACAGTTCAGTCACAAGGCTTTCAAATCACCAGAAAGACAAGATAAACTGGTTTAAATCCATCCATTCCTCTAAATAAGAACACAGGTAAATCCTTTTATTCATGCCCCGGTTAGCACTAATAATGGCCCTAATTATAAAAACAGTAAGTCATTAGTTTATATCCCATGTATATTTAACCTAAAGCAAAGTTTGACATTTTGGAGAATATGCTCGCTTTTATTGTTGAAAGTCAGATGAGAAGATTGAGATTATTACTATTCAATTACTATTATCCGTCTGTTAAGTATGAAGCCTCTGGCTAGGATGAAGACTGGAAACAGCTAGCCTGGCTCTGTCCAAAGGTAACAAAGTTTGCCGACCAATACGTCTTAAGCTCACTAATTAACACGTTATACAGTATCACGTTTGTTTAAGTGAAAGTAAAATAAGTGAAAAAACGACACTTTGTGGTTTTACGGTGATGGTAGGCCTTTTTTCTTCTTTTTTTTTTAACCTTCGGAGAGATCTAAGCTAACTGTTTTCCCCAGTTTCCAGTCTTCATGCTAAGTTAAGCTAACTGTCTTCTAGCTCTCCCATTTTTATATTTACCGTACTGATATGACAGTGGTATTGACCTAAAAAACTAGAGAGAAAATACGTGTAATTTTCAACATTTCAAACATTAAAGACTTCAAAAGGAAAAGAAAAGGATCCAGGCTGCAAGTAAAAAATATATTTTAGTGTTAAGGAAAAATTGCCTCCTGAGACACTGAGATGTTTGGGAAACTTCAAATTGGAAAGTGAATGTTTAACCAATATGGTCAAAGCTATTTTTTGTTTCCTTTCCTCACCCTTTTTAGTCCTATAAACACAACTTAAGCTGTCTCATGGTACAAATAAACAGATTTAAACCATATGCACATTAACAAATATCCTCGGATTTCCAAATAATATTTAGTTATGAGAGAAAATGGTCAGTTGGACTGGAAATGTTCCACACATCAAACTAAATGGGACATGTTTTCAGACACAGAACATACTGTTTAGCATTGCAGAGCACAAAAGACACTTCACGTCCACAGGCTGGACCATACACTACACCTATGGCACATTGTTTCTTTCACCGACACTCACACATACACTAGGCTGGAAACTGGCAGCAGCGGAGTTCCACATACAGACATTTCTGGGCCTTTTGTCCTCTAGGGATACTCATTGCATCACACTGTGGCAAAATTAACCATAAAACACACATGCAAAGAAGTTGAAAATACAACATGGGCTGCAGAGGAAAGCATTATTTTGACAGAAACCCTACAGGTCCAAGTGTTGTGAAAAAAGAGGCCACTGGTGGTGGCTGTACCGGCAGCCTGAAAGGTAATAATAGCCAGTACTGTATTACATTCGTCTTCAAATATGGATAGTAAACCCTAGGGACACGTTTCACTTGTTCAGAAAGACTGATGAAAGCGATGGATCGCATTGAGTCAGGCTAATAGACCACCAGCTAGCCTGGAGGTGATGTCAGGACTTCCCTAGGCGACCTGACAGAGCGTGAGTGTAATGGGACCATATACAGGAAACGGCAAATAAAAATACGTCTCCTAGTGAAGTACGATGTTGTTTTACTTTTGTGATAAAAACCATTCAAGTGTTTAACTGTGACATGCTAAGGCATAGCGTAACAGTAGCGCAAGTAGAGGAGAGTCACAAAGTCAGAAACTAAAGTCTGCTAACGTTGGCTCTACATTAGCCACCCTAAGCTACCAAGTAATGCTGTGAAAGGGAAATTCTGATAATATTTCAAAACCAGTTGGGGTTCGAGAATAAAAACACATTCACGCAAGGAGTGAGGTAAACTGCCAGGTCATGTCCTCCTGCAGTCTCTTTTCTTACTGACTTTGAGGGAAATTAATGGGACGTAAATCCTCCAGAGTCCAGAGAATGACCTCATATTGCTTTTGGTCGTGTCAATCAAGACAACAGGCTGCAGGAGAGAAGACAGGGGTCACTGAATCCCTGCCAAACCTCTAAGGTTAAATTGCATCAAAACAAAAGAGCCACATAGAGTACGTCTCCGTGGGTCAGTGATGGAGGACAGAGAGAAGCACACATGTTAAGTGCATAGAGCACTCTGGGTCTCACTACATAACCATCTGGAGCTGGGAGGGTGTTTAGCCTGAGCTGTGGTTCCTCTGACACAGCGGCGCTTCAGTGCCAGTAAAAACCCAATTTCAGTGGGTTCTGCTGGAGTTGCACTGAGTTCACTCACTGCTCATCTGGGATCAATTAGGCCTGCATGAAAACATGCACCATGGAACAAGTAGGACCAACTGAGCTCAGAGAGCAAGGGGACAACATAGTTAATGGAGTCAAGACACACAGATAATCCCTTAACATGTTAACTTTCACAACCCGAACATAAAGAGATAAAGACGAACACAGTTGCATATTGGAGTGTTTAGCACAATTATAGAAGGAACGTTCAGAGTTCAATTTTCCGAAAGACAGCAAGACTGTTTCCCGACCTGCAAGAAATGTGAAAAAGCCAACCAGGAAGTTCAGCTCCTGAGACCCTCCCTGGAGGAGTGAGCTTTGCGGGTGATGGTAAAATAAACTAAGAGAAGGTTGTGGTGTGTAGACAGAGAGGCTGAAGCACAGAGAGAGGGGACATGGTTGGAACTTTAACCTTAATACAATGAAGGTGAATTAAATTTAATTTGTGGTGCTCACTGCATTGAAAACTTCCCAAATCACTGTCCCATAACTGTAAACAGTTTTCCTTGGATCTAGTTTCTATTGAATATATAGTCTCTAAAAGAATAGTTGACAGTGATATCTGTGGAAAGTCTTTTCACAGATGTTATTTAGGAATGAAATGAATGAAAACACAATTCCATTCAACTCCATTGTTTTTGATTAAGCAGCTGATAGATGTCCCAAAACCTGGACAACTGATGCCAGAACGATGGTATCTGCACGGCTTCATTACTCCTCACATTCAAGAAATAGTTTAAAATTGGGGGAAATACACTTACTTACTTGCCAAGAGTTGGATGAGATTATCGATACCAATTTCATGTCTGTACGCTAAATATGAAGCCAGCAAATGTATTTCACAAAAGGTCAAACTGTTTCTTTATTTCTTCTGAAAGAAAGACTGCCGATTCTTTCTTATAGGTGTGGTTGTCCTCATATGTTCCATTAATGATATATTGCCTTAAATAATGACAAAGAAACATTGCGAAAGAACATTCATGTCATGCTTGGGCACGCAGAAGGCCACTATGCGGATGAAGAACTCTCTCATACAAACACACACGAGTTCTCAGTGTACAATCATCAAACAGCAATGCTCTTATTACTTGGCAGCACAAAGAGAAACCAAATGATATGTTTGGACACCCGCTCTCTCAGCACACTGTAAGCAAACCATTTTACAATTTTAGAAAACAAATTGTATCACTGAAGTGATGTTTAGAAATGTCATCCTGTAATTGTACCCATCAGGCCACAGTGACGGAGCGGAGTTTAGAGTGTAGTTTACGGGGGGCCGTCTTACCTTTATATCCAAGCACAGCAACAGCGATGGTGAGGAGAGTACACAGCACATAGAGCAGAGCTATGGAGGTCTTCAGCGCCCATTCATTCTTACACTTAGTGCACTGGGTGCCCTCCTGGATCCCTGTGTAAAAAAAAAAAAAAAAAAAAAAGACCAAATGATTCAATACATTTTTCTGAAGAAGAAAGGTCTATAAAGGACATGTGGGTAGAATTTGGGGTTTGCTAGGGGCTCTCCAATACCAGGAATCCCACATCTGGACAAACAGCCCTGGAGTCTACATTAAAGAGTAGGGCAGTTCCCTAAGGGCCCGGGTGGTGAAGGGGCAGGGGACACAAAAACAATCCCCCCCACTGATTTGTTTACACTCAGCGACATGCTTATTTTCCTGAACTCAGCCTCAGAAAACTTCCACTGTTTCAGTTCTCTAGTGTGCACAAAGGGTCAGACTTTGCTGTAAGTAAATCATGTGTAATATACTTTTGTGCGACATCAGATGCTGCCTCTTTGTGATTCTGCACCATTTTAGTTATTTTCTTGCAGCGTCAGTTGACTTTGGAGTCAAACTCAAAGGTCTTAGCTAGTGGGGACACTTGTGGAATATTTCTTTCTGAGGATATTTTTCATGACAGATGAGTGGCGAGATCCACAGCGCTGACGGGAACACAGCTGCGTTTCATTTTCATTTCAGGAAGTGTGCGCGTGTGTGTGGAAAGGTTTGTGTGTGTGTGTATGTGGGGGTGGGGGTGGGGGGGGTGGCGGGGGGGGGTTCTGGTTTTCAAGTACCTGGAATGAAACTCACTTTACATTTGCAATGTGAAGGAATAGCTTTTACTCAACATGGCAGCACAAAGAGTGCAATACATGACGATCGCCATCTGAAAGCCAGTCAGTCACATGGCCATTATTCATCAACCTGTAAAGTGCCAGGACCATTTAGTGCCAAAGATTTTGCCACACATCTAGTTTTATACATGAGGTAATACTTCAATAAATAAAAAAATGCAGCGCTGACTGGCTCGTCAGGGTCTCCATTGGGAGCTTAGATGCCAAAGTTAACAACTTGACTTGTTCTTATGGGTGTGAGGGGATTGTTAATGATCACCGAGCGCTAGTACTCAGTTAAACACCAAATCCAGCTTGAAGTGAAGTCTCCACAGTGCTCGGCCGACCTGAGAGAACAAGAGATTTACGGTAAAAAGCTAGTTTTAACTGAGTTAAAAAGGGTTTTAAATTTAATTCTTCCATGGTTTTGATCATTTGCCAACTCAATCGACACCACGGCTAAAATACAGGCCTACTTTACTCCATGCCTGAAGCTGCATTCCCTGTGTTTCCAAAAATGAGTGTAGAACTCACCAAACTAGATATTTGCTTAATGCAGATACAATGGTATATGTCTGCCAAAAAGGAACAAGGAAATGAGGTTTGAGGTCATTTAAAAACAGTGTCACCATTACATATTTTGTCCACCAGAAAGATCTTAAGGAAAAAAACAAGAACAAAAACTAGTCAAAGAAATCTGTATTGTTTTATGCTCTGGGTTTATGTTTAAAAAAAATACTAGCCAATATTTTGTTATTGGATTTTACAAACCCACAAATATTGGTATCAGTATCCATCTTAAAAACTCAGTATCAGTCAGGCTATGATCTTTAGATAAACATAATTCACTTTTGCCGACTGCTTGCCATAACGTTCACATCTTTAAACCTTCATAAATTTATTGTTTGGCCAATTGGGGGCAGCATAACAAGCCATAAACACAACACTGACATATTATCACATTATAAAGTTTAGATGGCTTCAAAATAATTCTCCGTGGGTTAGTCACTACGAGCTGGCCCTTTGAAATTACATATGGTTAGTTGATAGAAAATATAAAAATATTGATTATAGCTTTTTATAGCTTTAAACTAAGCATCTGGAAAAAAGCTTTTAATGTAAAGCTTCTACAGTCCCGACTCTTTGCTAACACAGAGGACACTACCGCCTCTCGGGACAAGTGACTTCACTTTTTTTGCCTGAAGCTGCCCTGAAAAATGTAAATAAATCTTAGCGCATGACATCTTTACATAAACAAAATCAACTATTCGTGACTTTTGTTGATTTCTTGCCAAAATCATCACGCAGTCAAAGCAAAAAATGATGTGCGAGCAAAAAAAAAGTTTTAACAAAGGTGGAGAGAAAGCGAGGAATGCGTGAAAAGCATGATGATAATCAAGAGGACAACAAACTGTGGACTCAAGAGAAAAATATCTTTGGTGGTGTGTTGTTTTCTGCTTATTGCACCACAAACCTGAGAGTGACCTCAGCTCTTAGAGCCCTAAAACATGGCTGGTGCTCATCATGTGCCTCAATGGGCTCCTTATAATGAATTAACAAGTGCATATGCCTAAAAGACATTTCTCTTTTAACAGCACAGCTCCAGCTCTGGGTGTGGAGCCAGTTACTAAGCACGGCTAACACAGCTGTGTATGAGGAGTTACCAAAGTCTTCCCTCGCCACCGCTTTAACTGTAAGCAGAGAGGTGCACTCTGGGAATACAGTCATGATAAATGATTGCATGTCTGAATCATTTATAACTGCTGACTTGTTATGTTGAAGTGTCAGCTCACGCATGCTTCCACAATAAAGCAAGCGTATCAGTTCATCAGTTCAAAGTAATCAAAGCGCTGCTGCCCAAATGTGCTGTTCCAATCCAAACAGGCCGACAGTGTTTACAAATCTGCTGCGCTGAGATGATACCACAACACTTTGTTAGGGTATACACTATTACACAGGAAAAAAAGGGTTTTCCATTTCAGCGCACATTGACTGATGATCTTTAGATGCTCCGTGGATAAGTGGAGAATTTTGCGTTGGCTGTCAAACATGGAGGACACCTGGCATAACACAAAAAACATGGCCGACGACACAACAACAAATGAGAGACTTCAGCTCCTCTATGAGCACACAGACATCAGATGGAGCAGCTGTAGTTTCTTCAACCCCCGGGTTTCGACACACCAGTCGGCTGTCTAAGCCTTTGTCAGGGGTTGTGACCCGCTTGCTGTTCATTTCCCAGTGGGTCACTTCCTGGATGAGCAGGACAAATAAGGAGAAGACACAGATGCTGGACTGAACTGTTGAGTGACAATTGAGGTTAGCCATTCATCTGTGTTTCCTGTCTACTTTACATGGATCCTTGTGATGGCGCTGAATACATGTATGTCATCAGCATAAGTGAAGATATCAGGGTTGGCTTTCTTCCCTTAAAGAAGCTGTTTACCATTCATTCATTCATTCATTCATTCATTCATTCATAAAATCAGTGGTTGTATTATAATCAAGACTGGGATTAGAAGTTTTCAATAGTAGTAATTATACAATAATGATAAATCTGTTGCTAATACTTTTTAAAGCATAAACAAGTAACATAAAAAAGGTACCTTCAGATTTAACTTTTTTAAGAATTGCGACCAAGACACATACCGAGTGGGATATTTTACAGTCGAAGAATTTCTAAATAACTACATTTTTTGTTACCTATAAGCAAACGCATACACGATACCAATATATATGCAATGAACTAATATCGGCTGATAATGCTGAGAGATAATGCAGAGTTTAGGTGGTGATATCACACACATATATATATTTTACCACACCTTACTATGAGCAGCATATCTTTCTGTAAGAACCTCTTGTCATATTAAATGTTTCCTAAACACAAAGAGCCACATACATGCACTTTGCCTAAAAAGAATAAAGTCTTAATCTTAAATGATTCATTTAAATCAGACCAACCATTTGATGCCAGCTTTCAGTATTAGACGGTTCTGGAAACATATTGGTCACTTGCACAAAAGTATTGAGGTTCAACATCCAGCCTTAGTTGTGCTAGATTCTGACACATACCAACAGAGAGCAAAGACAGACACGTGTTTAAAAGTTGGGTTGGGTTGAAAAGTAACTGTTTAGGTTATTTGTTTCAACTGCATTTAAATAGCTACATGTCAGTATGAAGCAGCTCCTAATTACACATTGAAAGGTAATCATTGAAGTCATGTTTAAACAATGGCTATATAACTATAGATATACATAAAGCTCACTTTTCAACCAAATTTAGCTCAGTTTTAACTTTGTGTTTTGTAACCTGCAAATTACCAAAACCATGCTTACATGGGATGTGGCTTTGTAAACTATATTGTCACATTCATGTCCTCTGAACTCGGGCTGTTTTTGTTAGCTAGAATTTCAAGCTAGATTTGTTTGTATTTTAAAAACAGAATCCAAGACTTTATGCATTACGAAATGTATATCCTATAGGGGGCTACACTATAGCCAAACATCAGCATTAAGTACCACAGAGACCCCTTAGATATGGCATCGCTCCACATTCCCTAACTGGCTGTTTACATGACAAATGGCCAGATGGATATGAAACAGTCAGGACGAACATCTTTCACACTTTCTCAAATATCTGTCACACTAACAGGGCCCAGATGCAGAAACATCCTAACCAAGAATAAAATATCTTGAAGTTTGTAGCACATGAAGTTTGACTACATGTGGAGTCGTGATGTGATGAAACTAAAAAAGAAGCTTCTCGAGAGACTTTTTTATTAAACATTTAAAATGAGGAAGAAGAGAACTTGAAGCAGACTGTGGAAAAACACAAGTGAACACTGACCTCCCTGTTCACAGTTTAACATTAGAGCCTCAGTTTCCTTTAGTTTGGCTGCATGTCATTAAATCAGACACTGATTCGTCATCTTTCCCCTTCGCCTGCGCAGTCAGATCTGACCGACCACAACCACAAAACCAGCCATCGTCCAGGATGCTCAGACCACAAGCTGACAACGACACTTTTACTGCTCATAGCGAAACAGAAATGATGCTCCAAAGACAAAGAGCCTATCCAAAACAACAACAACACATCAGTGGACTTTCTAATGTAAATGGATTCCCTTGTCATTGTGTGTTTTGGCTGGATAAAGTCACCCATTGTTCCTGCAAAACCTCTATGTTGAAATAATATCCGGACGGTGTCCACGTTAGTAATAATTGAGTGTCTCTAAGCCTGTGTCATTCACCAGCCTCATTTCCTGAAATAAAGAATTACTCAAACATCATCTTTTTCATCTCAAACTGGCCATTTATTTGCCCCAGAAATGCCAAAATAATTTCAACAGCGTGGGCTCAGCTCATTAAAAGACAATGTTTATTTACTGTAAATAGCAGGAGGGACGCTATAGTAACGGATGAGAACACAAAGCTGTGAGCTGAGGTCACACAAACTGTGACTTGGATCCTTGCCTCGCTGAAAACACACTCAACCCCATTTCCAGGAACCAGAGCGCAGATTACTCCAAGAGGGCAATCACTGAATTATACCTGGCACTAAAGACAAAGAGAGGAGTTCAAGACAAACTACAGCAGTGGAAGAAGTCCTCTTTAAGCCTCGATATAGCAATAACAAAAAATACTCACTGTATTTTCAGTTTTCGCTATTTCTAGGCAGCGGAAGAAAGAAAGAAGAAAAGAAAAAAAAGAAGAAAAGACAGAGAAAAGTTAAGTAACTAGGACATGAGTAAGGAAAGCAAGAAAGGCAAAGTGAGAGAAGGAAAAATATGTAAGAAAAGAAAAGGGGCAGAAAAACTGAAACTGAATGAAGAGGGACAGAAAGAACAAGTCATCCAAATTAAACAACAAAATATGTCCACAAGCACTTTCTGATATTCCGCCACTATGGACAGGACATCACCACTGTTTGGAAAGAAAATCCCTTTTGTGATTCGACAGCGCTATGGTTAAAGTTTTGGTTTCTCAAGGCACAAAAAAGATCTCAGTTAGGTTTGAAGAAAGATCATGATTTGCGTTGAAATGAGTTCTTGGTTAAGGTCATAGAGACACCTTGGTTTGAGGTGGACTTACTGTACTGCTGTTATTAAGGTGACTTTCGTCATCATAGTTACAATACAAAACAAACAGCGACCTCTCATGTTAAAGTCTGACATTTTATCCAACCACCTCAACCTCATCCATAAGTGACTTAGTGGGTCTATAATAGCACTACACTTATTCCGTCTTTGCTCCCAGCAGTCAAGACTCATATTTACCACGGCACTAGAGGGCTTTGATTCTCCAACATACGCAAATGTTTTTGCTGCAACGGTCTCGAAACAAGGAAGAGCAGAATAACAGAACAGCTTGTATAGGTTGAACGAAGTCTCTGTGCCACATTATCTAAGCAGGTTTTTCAGTGTTCCCGATTAACATATATTCAAATCTAAAATCTTAACCTGCAAAGTAACTACAGAGAAAACAGAGATGAGGAAAAAGTACGATAGTTTTCCTCAGATATACTTAAAAAGGTAGAATGAGTAAGAAGAGTAGTCCCTATCAATCACTTATGACCCACTAATAGTGTGTGGCGGTGTCTGTCCTTCTGCCTGTACTTTCTTATTTGCTCGGAACATTTCTGCGCATCAACCTCTATAAAAACTTAGCAATAGGTTCAAGATCATAAGCACGCATCCAAGAGGAAGCTATAATTTCACACAAATTCTGGACATAGTGGCTCAAAATTGTACTCCAATACTCGAGTAAACATATTTTCATTACATCACGAGGAGGGCACGCGGCTGTTTTCCACCAACAGAACTTCTGCCGATTGTGAAATGAGGGTTTTCTTTTTTTTTTTGACTGAATGCCAAAATCTGGTTGTTTGTTTCCAATTGTTTTCTGAAATAGCAGTCATCTCTCATGCCATCTGTGTTTCATTACTCAAACAGAAATAAATTTCAGTTTTACAAGATCTCTGATACACTGTAATCTAAGCCAAGATGTTTTACAGTCAGGGGGGAGATGATGGCTCAATGAATGAGTCATACACCGCTCGACTTTCTCAATGGCATGGTGAGGTGGCCTGCACTGAATCATGTGCTGCAACTGTGTCCACAAGTGTGTGTGTGTGTGTGTGAGTGTGTTACTTTCAGTGTTGGTGGACATAAATCAGTGACTTTGAGACACGATTTTAAAAGAAATGGTCCCTTTTGGACCTTCTCACATTTAAAATACCAGCCATCTGTGGCGTCTTGGGATGTTTTAATGTAACATCCTTGATGTACCTACTTTCCCCTCAACCTTTCTTGGTAACATCTATGTCACTTGGTCATTTTTAACAACAACATTTCTTGGACAGCATTAGAGGTAAACTTGTTTTGTTCAACTTCGTAGCCGAAAAGAAGGAGATGGAGGAGACGTTCCGTCAAAGGCAATGTGATTTCTATTTCTTTACACAAACATCTGTAACCACCAAACAAAACCGGAGACATAGAAAAGAAAATAACATCAATAACAGCTCTTGCAGTCGTACTTTTGGGAGGATTTTGGTTTACAGGAAGATGTAAAGAGAGCACACAGAGAACACGATCCACAGCCAATGTGCGAAGCTCTCTCACAGTGGAGATCCTGGCTTTATGGGCACCTCGCGTAATAACTGACTGTTTAACAGCTTGGAGAATATATTCCGTTGTACAGCATGCCCACTGCGCTTAGTTTGAGGCTGGACCTGCCAATGATGCAATCAGAGGAAGTGCAGAATTAGGGCCAAAGGGTTCTGAGTTCATGGGATGGCTCTGGGGCCCTGCAGGAAACCGACACCATCCCGGCTCCATGTGTGGCCTGATTCAGGCTCCATCTCTTTTATTACATGTGATGGAAACCATACGCCTCCATCATTATGAGACAGGGGGGCATGATGCTCATGGCTATAAGTGAAAGAAGGAGTGAGATGAAAAGGAAAGACAGGCAAGACAAGGCCAACGCTCAAAAGGATGAATTCAGAGAGAAAATCTGAATGTGAGAAAATACGAGGGAGAGAGCAAAATGATTTAAAGATCTGATCGGTGGAAAGAAAGCAGTGATGGACGAGCTGTAAAGGCCAGTAACCCCTGTCACATCGTCCACAGTGAGCCAAGAACCTCTCAGGAACAATGACATGGTCCAGATCATCCATGTAATAATGGGAAGGAGAGGAAAAAAAGGATACATGACTGAGCTTTGCAACACATCCAACAAAAGACATTGTCAAATTATGAGGCAACCAAGATTGCAGCATCCAGCCGCTCTCCCCGGCTCCAACTGTCTGCCGCCTCGCTGTGGGGGAGTGAGGCAGAACTGTTTTTTCTACATGAAGATCAAATTCATCCGTCAGATTTGCTTTGATTCAGTGACAGGTTTATGAGGTTCCATTATGCACATAATAAAAAACTAAAGAGGAAAGAAGTAGAACATTCAAGTTTTTTTTTGTTGTATTTTTGGCTTACTTGGTGCATAAACACTTATATCAGCCAGCTGTCACTTATTGTACAAGTTTGCAATACACTGAAAAGCTCTGCTCATGGGAGGCAGACACACGACATGTTGAAAGCTACATTAACTGAATTTTTTTGGCCACTTTACTTTGCAACTTTATAAGGTGATAAGCTAATGCCTGCTGAAAACCCCGGCATTATCACCTTGTAAAGCGGTTACGGTGACACGGAACAACATAAGCATTCATTAAGAGCCCTGCCCAATATTAACCTTTCACCTTTATGTTATAGCTTTGTTTTGTTCTAAACCTACGCCTGAGGGAGATATTTTACTCTTTAGCTGTCGCTAATTTTAGCCGTTTTCTCCTATGAACTCCAGACAATTGCCAGAGAATTTGCTGAGGACATTATTCGAGGTTTCCGTTTCAGACATGTAGCACACAACAGGAGATTGTCCGTTTCTGTTTGTCGCTGGTAATACTTGGTTTGGTTTTAGGTGAGCGGTGGCAGCCTGGGTAGAGTGCGCAGGAGGCAGGAAATGAAGCAGGTTTAACCGCGGCCACACAGCCGTTCCTTGTATTTGTATGACAATTTCGACGTCGTAAATTCCTGAATCTCATCTTCTCTCGTTATTGTTTTTTTGTGTAGTGACCTCTCTTTTACACCCTCGGATGTTTTCTTCCGGTTTTTGTGCCAGTCTCATCACACTTCGGGCTCAATCGGACATTACACAGACTTAGTAGTGCGGAGCTGGCACGTTTAAGTCCTTTTGATGTCCAGTCCATGTGGACAAATGTCTAGATCATTTTAGAGTTGCAGTGCATATGTGAAAGGAGTGGAGTTGTGGGCTGTAAAACCAAAACAATGAGCTAAAAGACACTAAAACTCTCTGTAGAGCTGAGGGGAAACGGGTGATTTTCTAACTACCAGCGACCACCTTCACATTACAGTCATTTGATATATTGATAATACAAAAACATTCATGAGTGAGTTAATTAATTAGCTTTAATGTGAAAGTTCAGGATGAATCATTATATAGAGGTTATATAATTATAACATTTTATTGGCAAATGTGAAATAAAGAATCACAGGTATTTTTTTCCCCAGAGAGCCAAATCCTGAGGGAAAAAATAAATACAAAAAGTTTGCTTTGTTTAGATTATTTTCTTTGTTCACTTTCTTGAACAGTAAGAATCTCGAGTGGTCTTCCAGCTTTGACAATAATTCTGGAAAGATGCAGAGAGCTGGCCAAATGGCCCACTGCTCATCCTCCCATAATGACGTATCACCAACTGATAGTAAAGGTAGAGCTATAAACACTGCAAAAATGGTTTTCAGATGAGCTGCGTTCAAACAGGCAAGCAGGCCGCGGCAGCATCCTCCCGCCCTGCAGCCCTGCCCCCTCCTACGAGCCCGGAGGCCCAGCGCGGCTCTGCACAGACTCAGCGCTCGCTGCAGTTACACAAACAGGTCGTCTTTCCAGAAAACTGCATCAACAATGGAGTGGGGAGCGGGAATGGACTTACTCAGCTAAGGGATTTGGGGCCCGAAGGAGTGACTTGGGTTTTAGTTACAAAGCAAAACATAAGCACCACAAAACGTTGTAGCTCTGTAGTAAGTGTGTGTTTCTTTTTGTCTGTGTGTGTGTGGCCCACTGGTTAATGACCATCACATTAGCATCCAGAATTCGAGAGCTTGCCTTTGCTCAACTTTGAAGGAAACACAACACCATCAGCAAAATAGGGGCGCAGGACAAGAACAAAAGAAACACTTCCAATGAAAAGCAGGTTTGTCTTCAGTCAGCTGCCATTCAACTGGAAGAAATCATCACAAAGTGCAGCAGTTCACAATACAACCACACAAGATTTTTCAAAAATGTGAGAATCTGTAATCGTCTTTCAGTCAGCATTTTCAATATTATAGTCGACTCTGAGGTTCTAGGATCTGGATCTGAGTTTCTGTCTCCGAAACCTGATCAATGCCTAGATCTCCCGCTGGTTGCTTCAGGTGCCTGTCAAAATGTGACAACCACTACAAAGACTCCCAGTGCCGACGGAGCATTGGCAAGTGCTTCAAAGAAAAACAAACAGCTAAATGTCGCCAGTCGGAGAAAACCAGAAATATAATAAATAACGGGAAATTTTCCCTCTGATGAGCAGCTGCGATAATAAACCACAAAAGCATTAACCCTGTTTCCAAAACGTTTTATCCATCTAAACAGCAACCTGGTTACATTACATTACAGGTCATTTAGCAGACACTCTTATCCAGAGCGACTCACAGTGACAATCCCCTGGAGCACCTCTGGGTTAAGTGCCTTGCTCAGGCGCACAATGGTGGCAGCCTGGTATCGAATTCACAAACTTCTGGTGTTCTATTTGAAAGCCTGACCACTAGACCACCACAGACTAGTAAAGAGGCTATATACTCCTGCATGCAAAATGACCACACTTATATATTAAGGTTGAGGTCATTCCCCTTAAAGAGGAGACGGATGCTTCAGAGCTGCAGCCACCACAGCAGAGAACTGGAGACTAATGCAAAAACACGCAGTACCGATAATGGCCACTAGTTGCAAGTTCCGAGACAACTCCGATTGTTGTGAAATGACCAAGAAAAAACCCCACATTCACTCTTGTTTTGAGCCATGTGATGTTGGGATCTCAAAAGTGAATTTGGTTCAATGTTAAATCTTAAACCTCTGGGATTGCTTGACGGACAGTTGTCTCAGCTGGATGGATGAACTAAGAGACAGCAGCAGAATGAAGTTTCGTGTCCACTTCTGAGGCTGATCTCCAGTCTTTCTGCTTTGACAAAAACGTTACAATGTTCTTCAAACATCTAAAACTAAAAATATCCAGCAGAGGAAGAGGCCAATTCTAGCTCATTTTTCAGCTGTCGTAACCGTCTACTGTTGCACTTCATGTCCTGCTAAAACAGGGTCTGAAATGTTAAATGTACGGAACTACAGTTCCAGGTCTGCTGACGCGCTGCCAGATACAAACCAGGAAGGCTTTAAAGAGCTGTGCAGATCTTTGGGAAACTTGACAGGAAATTTGTTGAGGAAAATCTCAATGGGAAAGTTCTTTTACAGGCCATGCCCACATCAGCCAAACTCATCACCATGTAGGCCACATCCGTCGCTGACTCCGGCATATGAACGGAGGACAGGTCTGCACCACTCGCGTTCTTTGAATGCGTTTCTTGACATTTTGTATCTTACCCGGCGGTTTCTGCTCTGGTGTCACTTGTGGGTAATGTCGGTATATCATTATGGTCATTGTGGAGAAAGCCGCTCTGTTATTTTTTAGAGTTGCTTGTAATATGAAGCTCTATCATTTAACAGCGGCTTTGAGAGAACATGGCCGGCGGAAAACGACTGTGAGTTATGTGCTGTCAGGTGGTTAGACTTGGAGTTTATTCAGTTACAGATTAGGTGAAAATGGATGCAAGTTTGGAAAACACGGCTAAAAAAAATTTTTTACTTTACAAGCGATTCTTAAATCCTAATATTTGAATATAGTGTAAGTAAATAAAGTAAATAAAAGTAAAGTAAATAGAAATATGTAAGTAAAGAAGGATATTTTGAACGAAGTATGCATTGCTCAGAAAGTGGAAACCAAAAACTTATCACTTGTAAGAATTGCTCAGCGCAATAATTCATATTCAAGGGTGCAAAGAGAGCAAACCACATGCACGATGTTCAATTACAAAAATGTTACACTTTTCCTCCAAAGTCAGCAAGACAAAATATAAAAACAGGTCCAAACAATGGAATCCACTTCTGTTATGCGGCATCATGGGTGTTGGAGTTGCTTCTGGGTGGGCCACCACGTCTGCGGTCGGATGCGGGGGTGTGGTCTGTCAGTCTGAATGACAAAAAGGCCTCTTCTCCAGAACGAAGAAGAGGTCGTTCTTTTCGCCAAAATCTGTTCAGACACACACACTCCAGACATGCGGGTGGCACGCTCTTCTGCCTCAGAGCAGCCTGAAGTCAAGACGAAGCATCAAGACGAGCTGTCTGACATCTGGGTCGTGAATCACACCACTTACTGAAAGCAGTAATCAACACCAGACAATGGCTTCAAATTACTTTACACAACTGTTTGTTCAGGGTAATAAGAAGAAGTGCTGGGAAGGGAAACTACTCTCTGAATGGTGGAAGGATCTGGTCCATCAGGGACCAAAGAGATTGCTTAATTACTCCAAACCGCAGGATCTGATTACCGAAAACAATTTGTAATCCAACCGCTGTGTCTTCACAACCTTTAGAGCTTCAGCAGTATGTGCTATGCAGAGACGGGGAACTGAATACCGTTGAAGTGATCACGGTTCGTCCTAGATTTCATTCTGTTAACTAAACAAAATAACCTATTCTGATTGCACGTACTCATGAGGAGATTATGGGATTTACTTTAGGGAACAATTTGACAGTGAAAACTCGGAGGCCCTTTTCAACAGTAGCGGGATTTTACATCTTTAGAAAACGTGTCTCGAAAGAAAAGTAGGTTTCCATTCGACTCCATGAATTTGTGAAGTGTACAGTACATCTACAGTGTATCTACAGTATGTCTGTGAAGATTCTCAACAGTCAGGTCATTGTATATCCAGGAACGCGAAATCAAAGCCTCGTGGATGAGAGGCTTCAATAATCTACTGTCAGCAGGTCCACACATATCAAATGTATTTAATGTAAATAGTACATTTCTATTTCAGTAAGTCAGTAAAAAAGCATTGCATGAGTTGCTAATGAGTGAAAAATGTATATTACAGTATTGCATGTAGGCTCAAATGAGCAGTTTAAAACCGTATATCCCACAACATAATGTTGTTCTATGAACTTTTCTTGAACACCTATGTAGGACCAAACAGTGGAGCCAGGGGAGTCTTAGATAAAGTGAATCATATGAAGAACATGGACAGAGTAATACATTCTCCACTTGATATCTTATCAGTTATATCTGCAAACTTCACTTTATGGGAGGAAAATTTCTGTTTCTTAAACTGCACTACCATTTGTTGCTAACTGAAAACACTGAAAGTATGGAGTCCCTGAATACAGACTAATGCGAATGTGGACTACATTAAACACAAACTGTGCATTTTCAGAGTCGCTTGGACTAAAAGAAGAGCAACCACGTTCACTGAGGTCTGTGAACAACAGACCTACACTGTATCTACCTTTTTTATTTATTATATAACCATATGCATGCACGACAAGCATCGTGCGGAGCTCTGAAAGGTGCCAGAATGAATTTAGAGAATTCCCTCTGTCTGCAGTCTTAGCCACACATGGAAAATGTGATACTCATTATGTATCCGACAGAGTTTTGGAGCAGTTCCTCACTGTGCCTCTCCGCTTCAACTCCCTTTTGCAAACCAGGAAGCTGTAGGTTGATCTTGGCAACGCTCACAGTCATTTCCCCCCCCCCCTTTCATTAACATTTTGCACTATGAATAACAGATTTTAGGAGGTTTTATTACTTACACTAAAAGAGGAGGAATTATAATCCCCAAACTCATTGTTAAAGTGTGCCTGTGTGTTCTGCTGCTGGAGGTGTTTGGAGAACTTTCAGCGTTTGTGGACACAAGAGACTCACAAAAGTTATCCGTTTGTATTACAAAAGTGTGATGTTGTTTTATTGCACACACATGCACACACACACACACACTGGAGGGAATACAAATGTAACATCGAATGTAGAAGCATGTTCCCCGCAGAACAAAGAGCTGTAACTCCCCAAATCCAAGTCTTTTCACGGGAGGCGTTAAAGGAACGCAGGTGTCTTGGAGCGCCTTGCTCTGCGCTCTGCTTTTCTTTTATTTAATTACTAAATCAGTGATTCAAAGCCCCTTGTCTGAACACACCCTTAAAGGCTCTTGAATAGAGGCCTTACTGAACTCCAGAAACCCTCCCCTGACATCTGCATGGGGGTCACTTCAAGGACACCGGGGTTATTATGGTGTGTGAGAGCTGGAGAGGGACTTTGCTGCTTTTCCTCACTCTAAAAAGGTGAGTCGGAAAAGTCACTGACACTCGGAGGATCACAGGCCAAATTGAAAATGGCAGCTAACTACCAGCACATGTGTTGTCCTGGCAAAAACATCACAGATCGACGCCCGCTCTTCGTATCTAGCGCCCGGAGTCATTTTACCGCCGTTTTACTCAGCCTAATGAAGGCAAAACAGAGAGAGACAGAGGGAGAGGGAGAGAGCGAGAGAGAGAGAGCGAGAGAGAGAGGAGGAGGAGGAGGGGGTGGAAAGTTTGGTGAAAACTTTACAGGATCCCTCGGAGCTGACTGCGATGTTAAAACCATTTAGTGCTATATTTTCTCTACCTGCTGTCCAGCGTTGAAACATGTCATCAGATGATTTACTGAAAGGGATATTTCAGAAGTGTATGAGTTACTTATCCATAGTCAGTGTGTTACCTCCAGTTTGGAGAAGCAGACAGGAGTAACAGAAGCGAAGCAATGTACCGCTGTGGACGAGGGCAGCAGCACCTTAAAGAGGGCCCACCTAAAATATCAGTTTATGTGTACGCCGTATTTGGAATATTTCCGCCACTTTACCTTGCTGCCAGACAGCTCTGTCCGACGGCGAACTAAAGCCGGTTTATTTGTATGCAGTAATATACATATACAATGACCCGACATACTTCACAGACATACTGTAGGTATATGATGCACTGTATACCCGAGGAGAGCGTGTGCGTAAACGTACTTTCCACCACTGCTTCTATTATCCCAGGCTGTACTATTAAACCCAACAAAAAAAAAAAAAATGATGTTTTCATAAAGTTCCTCTGTGATCGGCTGCCATTTCCCCTTTTGGCTGCCGTTCCTCACTTTCAGACAGTTCTGTGGGATTCCAGGTTGAAAGGGTTGAATTATAACAGAGATAAGGCCGCGTCTAAACGTCTGAGAGCGTGAGTAATGACGTCTTAAAAACTGCAGTGCAAAACTAATGATTTTCTAATTGCACAGGCCATGTAAGCGCACACGCTCTTATGTCATACAAGGTGTGTAGTTTGTGCTTCGGATAAACAGTTCCAGCTGGATCTTACACAGTTACAACTCCCTCCTCTTCTCTTTATCTACTACCATCACACACACCCTCGCAAACCCTTATCTCCTCACAAAGAGCCTCTCTCATGCGCCTCCAAACCCATCCATCCACAACCGGCTGCGTCTCCTCCACCTTCTCCCACTTCCTTCACACTCCCCTTTCAATCTCCTGGGATAAAATACCCTCTCGCCCAGCGCCCTCTGCTCTTCTAGCTCATTCGGCATCTCGGTGTTATCTCCCCTCCCGTCTGTCCGGTGGTGTGAGATTCTCCCAAACCCAAATACGAGGAAATCCCTCATCCCTGGTCTGTATCATCATCTTTTTGTTTACACCCAGAGGCTTCGGTTTTAACAGCCCGCTCCAAAATCTCTGGGCGAACTTTCTTCTCCCTGCACAAAGCCAATAAGACTTAAGGCTGACATGTGAAACTGAGAGATGGAGGTGGTTTCTGTAAGCCACTGGCAGACGTCTGACTTTATTATTTTAATCACACACTTCATTGTTCTTGGGTGTCTCCTTGGGAAATATAATTGTCTGCTTACATTTTTCGTTCTCTCACTCACACAAGCGCGCACTCTTGACACCACTTTTTCTAGTTTTCTGTAAAGAGCTTTGAGGCGTCAACCTTGTGGTTATGAATGATTTCGAGACAAACAATGAAAAAAAAAAAGCCAAATGCCCAGGCTACAGGAGTTGAAATAGTGCATATGATCAAAAACACAATTTAGAAACTCCTGCACGTGACACCAGATAACATAAAATTAAGGGAAAATGTCCTTTCTTGAATTACTGTTCAAGCTGAAGCGCAGACATTTGGACTCTCCAGGATCATCATTAGAGCCAAACAGAGCAAAAGTCCACCGTTCTGTTTCTACTCAACAAGCAACAGGTGGGGCAGTAAACCACAAATAATCAAGAGCAGGTGTTAAAGAGGCATGATATTATTGACAGAAGGAAAAGATGTATAAATAATGAAACGTGCTCTTGAAAATGCTTAAAAATTCATTTATGGCCTTGAAATCACTTGAAATCATTAAAAAAAATAGCACCTGATTGCATCACTGTGCCAAAAGGCCTAGTTTTTTTACTTCTTTGAAAGTCAAAGAGAAACCCTGTGTTTTATTGCTGGTCCGTTCCACTTTAGCAGGTGACTTCAGTAAGTGTTTTGCCATCGTCAGCTCTCTACAACAGGTGTTTAACCGGCTGCAGATTCAGGTCAAATATGTCTGCATCTGGAGCTTCTAGGTTTTCTTTCAACTACAGCGTTCATTCCCTGCCAGAACCCGATTGGACTCCACCGACTCCACCCAAGCAAATGTCCTCTTCCTCTGATTATTGAGGAGAAATGATATCTCTATTTTATACAGTATATCTTGCAATGGCATAAGATCTATAGCGCAGCACATGGCTTATGTTTTTGGGCTGTGCTGAACATTTTGTAGGAGAAGATGCATTTCAGAGATCGTGTCACACATGTCTGGTACCCCGGGGAAAAGCCTTTAGTTGACTTAAGCCTGTAATTGGAAATTCTGTTTTTTCAGGCTGCTGTGGTTCGGTATCAGGTCGGCTTGGCTGATCTTCTTGTTTTAGCTTTTTTGATTTTCTGTAAAGTTCGGTGCTGCAAAACCAAAACAATGAGCTGAAAGATACCGTAAAGCTCGTCACTGAGCAACACCTTTGACATTACACACTGTTATCTGTTCCATTGTAAATGTAAAAATATTGATTAAAGCAGTTGTAACGACAATTTAGGTAACTGTAAATAAGAAAAGTAACCCAATGAACTATGAGAATCACATGATAGAAAATGAAAAAATTTGAAAAGGAGCTCAATCAAAAAGAGACAAATGACGCATGTGCTCACACAGAGAACATATATGTTTGTGAAAGCATGCTGACTGTGAAGTCTCAAGGCCAAAGGAACATTTTGACAGTGGTATGGCAGACAGTGAAGAAGGCTTTACAGGCTTTACCATAGTATTAAGTTATCAAAACCTGCCACGCAATTTTAAGAAAGAACTAAGAGGCAAAAAAAAAAAGGGCCAAGAAACCACAGCAAAGTGCATTAAAAAAAAATCCTCTACAGACATTCTGACAAACACACTGGAAAGTATTACATGACAGTATATATTAACTGTGTCAGGGTCTGACAAAAGCTGGCTAGTAGTGGTAACATAACCGTGTTAGAATCCATGTTAACCAAGATGGATGAGGTGGTAGGTGAAATGTCATTACGGCTACAGCTGGTTGTGAAACCGGGGGATGCTCTTTGCCAGAGAAACCCACCGGACCGAACCGAGCCACGGCTGTGCTGACACAGCTGGTTCCAGGCAAAGACACCCCAACGCCATGCTCGGCTCCAGGAATGTTCAGGGCCTCGCTGGAGAAACCATAACAAGTGCAGGAAATAGATTAGTGCACTCTTGGTTCCACGCCGCCCGCAAACCTCCTGAGCCCGGCCTCTCCTAACCCACATGTGTGGGAACAGGAGACACAGCAGCGGAGGGAGAAAGACCCCCATCCAGACAACAGTGCAGGTCCCAGGAGGACCTGCTGCATTGAGTAATCAAGCCTCCATTATTATCAGGACTGGCCCAGGCTCCTGACGCCTACCTGCAGACCTGCATGCCTCCAAATGAATACAGTAATACCATACGGCGACGCATGACATGAGATCGATGGCAGGATGGTGGTGAATGCAATTTAAAGGAAATATGGTGTGAGATGTAACTCGTTGAATTATGAAAAATGTATATATTGTGATATTCTCACATAGTTATTTGTTGTCAATATGTGATGTTCAGAGCATTACATTACAGTCTTGCAATTTACTCTTTAGTATAATGACTTTGCAGTTTGTTCATCTTCCTTTACAGAATAACATTTTGGGAAAAACAATTTTGCCACAGAAAAGCAACTTAATTCAAGGTTTGACACGTTTGTAACTGATACATAACTTAACACATCATTTAGGCCTCAATCTTTTCAGGATGTTTGACTTGCTGGCTAACTCGCTATGCTAGTTTAAACAAAGATGTTCTGGCCTCTGTCATCAACAAATGTTTGCTATGCTTTCAGAAAAAACACAAGTGTTCTTTGTAGTTCTTTTAAACTTATAAACCTTGTACATACTGTATATTTTCCCCATTCAAAACATACCTATCTTAATCAGGAAAACCCTACCACTGTCTTAGACAATATTGCTAATACTGCTACCATTGGGTGCCACTAGCATTTTACTGTGCCAGCATTATAGCTGGAAGTTATATCCTGATTTTCATAGTGCATGTGCCTGAACCTGTTGCATTTAGCTGTGAATTATATACAAGTAGAGAGAGAGAGAGAGAGAGAGAGAGAGAGAGAGAGAGAGAGAGAGA
>CALSCE010009814.1:8717590-8729033 GCA_943593645.1 Bovichtus variegatus
TGTGTGTGTGTGTGTGTGTGTCTGTGTGTGTGTGTGTGTGTGTGTGTGTGTGCCTCTTACTGATCTTCGGAAAGCTGACTTGTTACTTCCACGTCAGCCAAAGTACAAAGAACCCCAAAGGTACTTTTAAAGATATTTCAACAACACGGTGTAACTTTTGACACGTGTTTTGCTATTATACATTGATCTCTTTAATGCAGACAAGCCAGAAGCCAGCCGTGCGTTTGTTGGTGTGGACACATTGAGGCCAAAGCAGTAAAAGAACTGAATGAAACCCATGTCAGATTTTATTACAGCTGCATCACAGCATTGTATTACAAAAGTGAGACGAGTGCATCAAATCTTGGAATTCAAGGAATTGGAGGAGAGTTTCGCCAACAACTTTCTCGGAGGATGAAGCCAACCATCAGTGAGGCATTTTATTCCTCCTTAATCGTTCCGTATGCATTTTTATAAAAGAAAACGTAAAGCACACACGCCTTATCATCCTTCTTGCTGAAAGGACCACACTGTTTTTGCACATTGTAGTGCTTCATAATTTGAAATATGTATCCACGTTTCAAACCACTGCAAGGTGATTTTCACTGTGTACTATAATTGGTGGAAGTCAATGGCTTCTGGAGCGCTTTAGTAAATGGTCAGCAGTAATAGCAAAGTATGTGAAATGTGTATGTATACTGAAGCCGGCTGGTATTTCATGCACTTTCTTACCCCTCAATTATGAAAACCTGCAAGATTGAGTGTTCTCAGTGGTGACTTTATAAACCAGACACAGATTTGCGCAACAGTCACAGCTTTGAAACATCAAAACAAGCCAAACACTATCAGTCTCCTGGGAGAATGCAATGAATTAAAGCAAAAACATGGAGATGGAAATAACTGCTTGTTTCCCCCTGAGTACTGAGATTACAGCGCTAATGGTGGAAGAATGAGGGTTTGTGGTGGTCGCAGCTCTACGCACCAAAAAGCCTCTGGAGTGGTGAGGCGGCCCCTCGGAGCCGGCCCCTCCAAACAGCTGTCGTGTCCCTGAGAAGGCCAACTGCACTCAGCTCAGAGTTCAGCAGTTCTCTCCGCGTACTCCTCCGAATGTCAAGAGTTCAACTGAATAAAGTTAAAAGTGAGTGTGATTTGGCCCGCCGCCCTGCAGCTCTCTAATCTAATCCATGAGCGGGACTCGCACGCGCTCACACAGAAAGACAAACAGGATGCTTCTACTCCGGTGACTCGGATAAAAGAGATTGTGTTTTAACACAGTTTGAATTCCTCTCAGCTGGTGCTGTAGTCCACTGCCTCACATCCACTCTCATGGACCTCGGCCGAACTGTGTGTGACTGAGTCATACTGCAGCAACAGCGTAAACACAGAGACACAGAGAGTCCTGATCCCAAATCAATGTTGAATCAACAGAACAGTGATGGAGCACGCGCTCCGTCTCCAAGGAAAGTGCTAATGATGTGTTTGAGTGTGTGTGTGACACAGCGTTTGCCCTTTGCTGCCAGTTTTTTCTTCTTTATCCAAAAGCATGAATGCATGCACTTAATGGCAAACATATGCCTAAAAAAAAAAAAAAATGAAAACTGCAGCCACTGGAAGATTAATGAAACCAACTGATCTTTTCTGCATGCAACTATTTGTGATTACGGGTCATTAATGCAGCACGTAAGAGAAACAAATGTGCATTTATGAGATAAAAAATTGCAAATTGAGTGAGCTTCTCGCAATGAAGAAGGAGAAAGGAGAGAATGGACCATATTTTAGTTGCCATTGAAGAAAGAAACGGGCCAAAGATGCACATTTTAAAGTGCAAAGAAGTGGGCTTTAAGTTACACAACCTACATGGTGCACGTCTTGTACTTGTACACACGCCGAATGCATGTGAACTCTGTCTGCGCCACAACAGAAAGATTTATTGTATGTTGACTGCAATTTCAGTTTGAGTAACTCCACATTTGTTGAGGTCCTGCAGCATGTTTGTGCGAGTCAACGCGTTGAAGGGACTCAATTTGAGTGGATGAAAGAGAGAATAGAGTTTCTGAAACTTCTTGATCTAGTGAGCTCTGTCAGCGGTCGTTGGGCCTGTGGTGAGCTGGACCTCACAGACTGTCCGCCACATTTATGTTTCACCCAAACCCAGCAGAACCATTAGCTGCCCGAGCTAAATATCAGGACAGATGAGGCTCTGGCAGCCTGCTGTCCTGGCCTGAAATAAAAAAAATGTGTCTTTTGCTCATGCTCATAAATATCAGGGCAATACAAGGGAAGTTACAGCAGGAAGGAGGGAAAACAAGCCCAAACACTTTTACGCCTTAAATCACAACATTTCGCTTTTCCACCTTAAGAAAAAGGACTTTTTTTACTCACCGAACCTCTTGTATCCAAAAGACTGTACTTCCTCCTCGTCTGCAAAGTCGTCTGTGGGACATAATCAGAAAACACAACGTGAGTAGGTCATGTGCACGCCACCGGGGTTACATACATTGTGACTAAAGCCATCGGCAGGTCTCTACAAACTAGATAAAACAGAAAGAAGCGCTACAGGGAAGCTGCACAGAGCCAAGAATTCATTATGTTATCCTTGAGTACAACGATCTCTGTTTGGCAGAGTGGAGGCCGCCAACAAGGCATTAGGCTGGGAGATAGTGGAGTTTCATCTGTAGTCTGTATATGTGTGTGTGTGTGAGTGTGTGGAGATAGGAGGTCCAGAGAACTGTAAAAGCCACAGGCTGCGGTTTCTCTGGGTTGTTGACAGTTACCCTAATTACACTCTGCCGCACTACACTGAGGACTGGAGCAGAGCAGAGAGAACATCACTGGTAATGGTAAACAGATGGGACCGAGAGGGGGAGACAGGGGAGACAGGGAGGGATGAGCCGAGTGTGTGTTTGTTGGTGGGGGTCACAGGGGGTTAGAGTGCTATTTCACCTTAGTTTCTCCTGGGAAAAATGTAAAGATATTGTACTACACGATGTTGCTTTGAGCGGCTCCTGGTTGGAGTTGCGCAAATAAAGCAGGTAATCAAAGTCTGAAAACCACATGCACAACAAGTGGTGGTCACTGGTCATCATCAGCCATGCAGGAACTTTTCTTTACCATGTTAAAGATTATTGGAAGCAATAGCACAAATAAGACTAATTCAGCAAGTTAAAGAAAATCCTTCACCGGATACGCAGTCTAATTGTGCAAACATGATTTGGTGTTTTATATCCTGCACTAGGATGTAACTAAGTGGTGGAGGAAAAAAAAAAACGAAAAGTATTTCACAACTTCTGCACCGCAGTACCGTAATGTCATCCAGATGTGAATCGCGCACCATAAAGAAATACGCACACTGTGAAAACACACTTTAAGTATCAGCTACACGTAAAGGAAACGTACCTTTCATGGCGTTTAATAAGTCGTTGAGGACTGTAGAAGAGATGAGGACCCCTGTCACTTTCTGCGCATCTCAGCATCCAGTGCAAAAGGTGTAAAGTTGCTCCACGGAGGACGACACGCACGAATAAAAGAGATACTAAAACTATGAGTATGTCTTCATGTCGAGTCTTTAGTTTAAAATCCCATCGTCCCAGTCCTCTTGCTCGCTTAGTTTCAGAGGAGTTTTTGCAGGAGTGATGTGATGTTCCCGGAGCCTGAAGGGGGAAGACGTGCTGTCTCTTACTACGAGTGTGAAGTTACACAGGAAAACAAGCTGCACTTCCGGTGTTGCTTTCAGAATTAAGTCGTTTTTGGTTGCGTAACACTGTAGAGAAAGCACACATACAGTATATTTCAAGAAGAATCTCTTTTGCATGAACATAAAGGTACTTTTTCCACCTAATAATGTATTGTCACTTTAAATATCTAGCCTGTATGTCTGTGGATGCTATGCTAATCCGCTAGCTTGCTATGGCCAGCAGTGGGTTAGTTTAGTTTAGCATAAAGATTGGAAAGCTCGGGGAAAAACTAGCCTCGCCACTTCAAATGCTTTCAAAATCCCCGTAACAGTAATGCTCAGTATTAAACACGTTATGTTACGTTTCATTTGTGCAAAAAAGACGTAAACAATTCACAAGTTTACTACTATGTAGCCAGTAGAACTGCTAAAGTTAGCCCATCTACAACACAGTTGCCCACAAGACACTCTATTAAAGGGCTATAAGTGCACATTTATATTTATTTTAGCTTTATCTGCTGATAATATTTCAATATATATAATATATATATATATATATATACAGATTTGGGGTTGAAATATATATAATAATTCAACCCCAAAACCCAGCGAATAAACCCATGTCTGCACCCCTAAACAAAGGCCAACCTACCAAACTCTTATTTTGTAGTCTAACGTGCATAACTTCCGGTTTTCCATAACTTTCTCTCTAGCTTTCTCTTTGTAACTTTACATCGTCACCAGTTTCCTCTGGACACACAACCACTGTCCCGTTCAGGTTTTTGAAGTCATACCAGTGACTGTCCCGTCCTCTCCTGCTGAGTCTCCCCCTGTAGGGATAGAGGAGGTGCGGACAGACCCCTGGACGTCGTGCGGCGCTGCAGTAATCCAGCCGGAGATGAGATTAAATTACTGGGGGTTGATGGCAATCGCGTCCCAGGGTGAAAATCTGGTACCCATTAAAGATAATTTCAAAGGTTCGGGGAGGTGGAGCGACACCGAAACGTGCAGTTTCAGTGCAGTTCCTGTGTTTTTACATATTCACATCTCATTTCCTTTAAGGATGAAAAATCGCTTTCATACTCATATGATATTCCTTTAGGGCCATTTGGCCTCTATGTTGTTCTCAATATTATGTTTCTCATGTGGTTTG
Organism: Bovichtus variegatus; assembly: GCA_943593645.1. Taxonomy (NCBI): domain Eukaryota; kingdom Metazoa; phylum Chordata; class Actinopteri; order Perciformes; family Bovichtidae; genus Bovichtus; species Bovichtus variegatus. Next base: position 8,722,396 of record CALSCE010009814.1, read on the forward strand.
GGGTATTTTATCAACTGATTTATCACAATAACCCCATATTCCTGTAATACTGCTAAGATTGACACATTTTCCTGTTATTTCCATAAAACAAGAAAGAAAAGTAAACAACACAGTTAAAGTATTTCAACCTGGTCTAGTACAAACAAGTTTTCTTTTAAAGGAAATTGCTCGAAATAAGTCCCAATATGTACAACAAAGACAAATAGCTTCATTATAATCAAGAAAGATTACAATAAATTCTTGAAGGTGCTAAATTGATATTAATAAATTAAGTAGCCTTACTAATCTGTTTAATGAAAACAACATTTCCTGGAATTCATTACAGACAGAAGATGTAGATTTTTGCATTTTAGTGCTATATTATCTGTATCAGGCTTAATACTTTTACCATGTGCTTTATAGTACTATTCTCTTCCTTGGTATATATGTTTGATATAGGAAACAGGATTGCTTTGCTTTGCTTTGACATAATATCCTTCCTAACGTTTTCATAAGATGATGTAGATTTCTTTCCGTTGCATAAAATAGTCCCAACGTCAGCAAATACTGACCACAATCCATCAAAATTAGATTGCATGGTTCACCAGCGGCCATTTCCCCTTTGACTCCTCCAGGTGCAGTGAAAATTTCAACAGTTCCTGTGTCCATAATCTCTCCGGCCTGCAGATGCAGATCACTGATCAAAGGCTAAAAACAGCTGCATCAGACATCTAAAAGAGACTCACGTCTTCACAGCGCAGGTCAGTGTCGCTGGGCTACATTGCACTGATGTGGCCCTGATGCTAATCTGTCTATACTCGCTCAGTTCAAACTAATTGATTTACTGGAAAAAGATACAGATAACACAGACTGTCCCCGCTATAAAATCCTCAGAGCTTTTAAAAAAAACAAACAAAAAAAAAAAAATGTGACACAGACATCAAACTCAGATCTGTTTTTCTTCTCTCTTTGGATAACACAGCCTTCAAACCCAGGCTCAGTGCTAATAGCTGGAGTTTGACCCAGTCCTCCAGATCTTAGATTCCAGACCAGCCGGAGATGATAAAGCGACTAATTACTTGTTTTCCTAAAGGCTTCAAAACTGTTATTTTACTGTCGGCTATAATTGGAGCAGCAGGCTGGTATTAGGGCCCGGATAGGGATTGTGCATGGCGGGCTGATAAAAAGCAGCTGAGGTTCAGGTATCCTACAGTCCCGCTCCTGCTGGTCCTCATTCAGGGGTTGGGACCTCATTTGCTGGGTCAAGGCTTTTTAGCAGTGGGCTCAGATTAACAGAGACCTGAGAAAGCACACAGGAATTCCACATTTACCACGCTGCTGCTGCTGCTGCGGCTGCCATGTTTAGATATCATGATAAGAACTCAGATTGTCTCGTATGCAGAAGGAGAAAGTCGCTGGTGCTAGAGGCCTGAAAGACAGGAAATAATTATTTGTTTCTCACACAGTGCTGACACAGTATGATGGACGCTCTAGAATTCAAATGTACAGTTTGGTTTTCTTAGTTCAAGTTAAAAGTTACACTAGTTTCGTCTTTAATGTTGTTCTATTAGCGTGCATATTTGCACATGCAGTCCTTCGGATCCTCTTGTGCCCTACGATACAGAGCTAAGCCAAAAGCATGCCAGTGGGTGCCAGGTCTCTGCAGGAAGCTCAGGCCTCCTCGGTCTGATGGAGATTAGAGCAGAAAGTTTGAACTGAGGAGTATGTTGGGAGGCAATTAAGTGAGATAGACCTGCAAACAATTGAGCATGTGCTGTGTACCCTGCCTTAAAGCCCGCACTACACTCTGATCTGTAGTTGTGCTGTGCGCGTGAGGCTTAATAATGAAGACACACTAATAGGATCTGTGCTGGTGAGTAGATCCATAAAAATAGAACAATCCTTTGAGAGAGCCAGCACCTCACTCTCATCTCCGCGACAGAACAACCTGCTACTTCTTTTCTGGAGTCGGATGTTGTTATAATTGTCAAGGTAAATGCTTTTGCAATTCATTTAAAAAAAATGTTGCATTTTGCATCTAGGATCACCACAATTCAGTCTTTACCCCTATACTTGGTAGCATCAAAGACAGTTTGAATTTTCCATTACGATTGATTTTGGGACACGTGCATGGACTCTGGGATATATACAGTACTGGTCTGTGTTTTCAGTGAAGGTTAATGAAAAGATTTAGGATGGGAAAGACATTACACTGTGACATATTTCATTTATGGAGGCAGGTTCAGTGGCAGTTTCTACTGACTTTGATTCACGTCATCATTTTATTCTTTTTGGGTTTATCTTTTAATTTTATTGATTGACACACAGGGACGTAAAACATATTATCAACTGTTGTAACAGTCGCACGCTGTTGCTTAGTGTCCACCGTCCACCTCTAGAGGTGCCAGGACATGGAGAACTCCAACTGATTTACTAAGGAACGATTACAAATTGTATTTTGAGCTTGTCATTTTTTATTTATAGTACATAATTAAATTGCAGTGTATTCTGGTTATTATCCTCGTTAGGTAATGTGATTAGATCCGTTGACAGCAGTAGCTTTAGGTAATGGGGATCTCTTTTGGTAATCATGTTTATTTGGCTTCACGCTGATGTGATAATCCATGCTAATGAATGAACATTGGGATAATTAGTTGCCGTTTATGTTGTCGTTATTTGTGAATGGCCTCTATATTAAAATGCTTGAAAAAACGGCACCCTCTTGTGGCAGGAACACAACATGTTCCATCAAATGTTAGCACAATCAAAGCATCTCTTTCGATCTGGTGCTGTGTGGTTCTCCGTAGCAGAATAATGAGTTTGTTCTGCTTTTTCTTTTTGCTTTTTTAACGGCAGGATGAGGAGGCTGCTCGTTCAAATTCTTTGCGTGGCTGCAGGCCTGCTCTGTGCGGCTGACTCTCCTCCACTGAGCGAGGACTCGCTGAAAAGTGAGGCCTTCATCTATAGAAAACCCTTAGATGTGCCTTTTCTTACTAATGTTGCCTGAATACAGCATGTTTCATTGGTGTGTGTGTGTGTGTGTAGAGCTGTCTGCAGCAGGAGAGCAGTGTGTTGATGAGGAGATAAAGCGAGCGCTACTCGGGGTGAAGCGGGTGAAGGAAACCATGGAGAAAAAAGAGGAAGAGCACAGACATCTCATGGACGCCCTGAGACACAGCAGTGACAAGAAGAAGGTAGAAGTTGTGCGCGTGCCACTGTGAAAATACCATGCAGTCAGGCTGCTTTTAAACACAATAACTTCTCACAGAACATTGTCGTTGAGCAGTAACACGCCAGTCTTTGTGCGCTATTCTGAGGCCCATGAAATATTTTCGGCCTCATAAAAGGCAAAGCCACACAAAGCCTCACAGAGAAACCTCAAAGCAGACAGTGAATAATGAATGTGGGAGTGGGGCTAGTTTAGGGAGTTGGGGTGTAGTTTTACTGCAGACAGGATAAATGAACTGTCTGTAAATCCATTTTCTTTTCTTTCTTTTTTTTTTTTTTTTAAATGACATTTCAAAATAAAATGCTTTGTGCAAAGGCCCCAAACCACATGTTATCCTCTCTCTATTAAGAGGTAAAGTATCTGTGACAGGATGTTCTGTTTTGGGGTTCCTTCAGGGGGCGATGCAGCTGGTCTGGGAAACAGAGCAGAAACTAGAGGAGGCTGAGCAACAATGTCAAGATTTAACAAAGTCTTCCTTTGAGGAATGTCGACCTTGTCTTGAAGATACGTGTAAGGCATTTTATACCTCTACGTGTCGCCGTGGCTTCGACTCTTTCTCATTCAAGGTTTGACCTCAGAATATATTTTCTAACAGACCTTCAAAATGATACGAGCTGGGACTGATTTGCAACAGGCCGGATGGCTCATCTATGAATCCCTCTCTGCAGGTGGAGGAGTTTTTCAGGAAAATGGCTGCCCAGCTGGAAACCACAGAGCATGTTTACAATCAAGAAGAGGAGAATGTGGGTCGCACCAACTCCCCCGAGACAGAAGATGGCGCAAATCTGGAGCTTCTTCAGGCCGATTCCTCCTTCAGCCAGCTGCTGTCAAACATCAGCCTCCTGTACAACCAGAGCATCATACTGGTGAAAAGGAAGCAACAGGTGTTCGGGCGTTCCTTCCTAGCGGCCTTCACCACTGAGGTGCGACCCAGCCCGCTGTCGGCCATGCAGGGCGGCTCCAGTGCTGGCTTCTTCAGGACGCTGGGTCTGGATCACATCCTTGGCTCCGTGTCTGACTTTGGGAGGAACGTGCTGGAAGAATTCAGCACCACGGTGGCTAATGTATTTGATGAGATACAAGAATCCGAGGTGTACTTTCAGCAACCAAGCACAGGTATCTGATGTCATTTGTAGCTCTACATTTGTGCATATATGTGCATATATATATATATATATATATATAATGATATCCACTGTAACGTCTGTGAGTGTATGTTTCTCTACAAAGATGCAGGATCCCTTTCTGCTTCGGGAACGTCCCAGGGCAGATATCTGTGCAGACGACTGCGCAGACAAGCATCAGAGTGCTGGCACCTCCAAAGTTTGTGCGAGACATGTGAAGATTATCTGTTAAAAGGTAAATAACTGGCTCAAGAGCTTATTTTATTTGAGTGAGCACTATTGGTTATGTATTTATCCGCCACATATGTACATATACAGTAGTACAGATATGCAAAAATGTTCCTTTTTTGGACCTTAAATGCAAATTCTTGCCCAAATAATAAGCTTTTTTACTGAGAAGGACAATTAAAAACTGTACTTCATACATTGTAGTGTTTATTTTGAAGTCTTAATCTAGTCTTTAAACTGGAAAGGTATAATAGGCATCATGAGTGGAAACATTCAGCAGGACAGTAATATTTTGATGATTCCCATTATCAATGAATTGGCTTATTATTACTTAGACTAATGCATGTTTGCTTGTTTTATATCTATTTTAACACAGTTGCAAAACAGAAAAAGCTAATTCTCACATTTAAGAAGCTGAAACCAGAATATGTTTGCCATTTTTGCTTGATGACTTAAAACAGTTTATGGATTATCAAATATTTTTTTCAATTAAAATAGCTGACTCAATTTGAATATAACTGATGGCAGTTTAGCATTAGAATAGACTGCACTGATACAGTAATCTGTGAATCCCATTGTCAAAGGTTTGAAATAGTTGACTTTTACTCTAAAGAGGTTGAGAAAATAAAAGTCTCCTCATATAGTTGACTTCACCATGCAGACCCGAATGTGTGCACGCTTCTCTATATGGGATCATTTGTACTTACAGAGTGTCCCAGCGTCCAGAAGTTACATTTGGAGATGGAGGAGATGTACATGCTGCTCAACGCCTCCCAACAGCAGTACGACGACAGGCTGCAGCTGGTCCAGAGACACACAGCGGACACACAGACGTGGCTCAGCAACATGGATGACAAGTACGGCTGGGTCAGCCAGCTGTCCATCAGCACAACGGGCCCACACGACACCTTCTGTGTGATCACAGTACGTTTGTAGAAATGTTGGATTTGTAAGACTTTATCTTACAGCAGGTGATTTGGAACGTTACGTCAAATGCATTTTAATACTTTTTAAAATTTTTTACAGGTAATCCTACATGTCAATTTTATTGCCAAACAGCATTCAAAGTAATCCTGTTATTTTAATTATATCATGGATAATAGACTTGTATCCTAAAATGAATTAACAAGGTTTAAATTAAAAAGCCAAACTGGGAAAAAAAGATTACCCAAGTGTACATAATATAGCCTAAAAAATGTGTAGGATTATTTTTGGCTGGCAGTATTTATTTTCGTTGAGGCAGGTTAAATGATTTGTTTTATTGCCATCACTGATGTTTCACTCAATCTCATTTTTCAGGTGAATCCAGAGCAACACATGAAGAGCATTAGACCTAAAGCTGACAGCAGCGTGGTGGTAACAATACTGGACTCTGCCCCAATAACTGTCTCAGTTCCAGCAGAGCTGGCGGTGGATGACTCTGCTTTTATCCAGTATGTGGCTCAGGAGGCTCTGATACGCTATAAACAGCAGATAAGAGGTATTGATCCCAGCAGTGTTGTGGCTAAGTGAATTATTTGGCTCCTAGTTTCAGCTGGCAGAGCTCCAAATTGAATTTGAGTAAAAATTCAACGTGATCATTTGGAACTGCCAACTTTACACCGTGACAAATGCCTATGGTTTCTTCAAATGTAATCTTATTCTGAGATCCACAATGCAAAATGGTTCTAGGGAATATTTAAGTAAACCAACTTGCTTTTTTTTGATCTGATCAACTTTCTGTATACCTACATCAGTCAAAGAAAATGTCTTTAAAAACTGTTGTTTTTTTTCTACACTTGAATTGAGTACTGTGGAAATAACAGCATTCACACATTACCATCAGATGCTGAATAAAGAGTCCAGTTCTTAAACAATTAAGATGAACTTATAAAACTTGAAAAGCACATTTACACGCACAACTCGTATTGTTAGGGTTTTAGATGTTTCTGCAATAAAATTGTGTACACTCTGCTTAAGCCACTCTTGTTTTTTTATTTAAGTCACAAATCATCAAAATAAATTAAAGCATGTTCATGTAATGGAGTCATTTTATTATTATTATTATAATATATATATATATATTATATATATATAAT
>CALSCE010009814.1:8735122-8807582 GCA_943593645.1 Bovichtus variegatus
AGTCCACACACACACACACACACACACACACACACACACACACACACACACACACAAACACAAAACTACGAAGAGATGCAAAATAGGCAAAAAGACAAAAAGAGATGCAAAATGACCACAAACGGATGCAAAATGGCTACGAAGAGACACAAACAGCCAACAAAGAGGTACAAATCGACTACAAAAGGGACAAAAATGAACACTAAGAGACACACAACATTGTGCGTTTTGTCTCTTTTCCCATCTGGGTGTCTTGTCCTTCCTCACCTTGGAGATAGCAGCGTGACCCAGGATGTCATCTGGAGACGTGGGCTCCTCGATCCAAAGAGGTTTGAACTCAGCCAGGCTGGACACCCAGCTGATGGCCTCGGCAACGTCCCATCTCTGGTTGGCATCGATCATCTAAACGCAGAAACACTTTAGTACCGTGTTATGTCCCAATGTGAATACAATGGCCGGAGGGTAACCAACCTCACCAAAGTGTTTTTGGGTCCAATCATTTGCCTGATAAGGCGGCACCTGCGTATGTCGTCCTCTAGATCAGCGCCCACTTTCACCTTGAATTTGGTCCATCCGCTTTCAAGTGCATCTGTGCAGAGCTTCAGAAACACGCAGCTTCTATGGTTATTTGAACAGGATTCGTCCAACCTGAGAACTGACATGTATTTTATTGCACAGAGACCTGTTTGAGCCGCTGGTCTGAGTAGTTGAGCCATGCACAGGACGTGGTGTATGCAGGATAACCCTCTTTCAACATTTCCTCCTCTGGGGGGCGAAAGAAAGCAGTGCACACAGGTAATAAACACTCGAGGAGAAGTGTGTTTTAATAGAGCAACAGTGGAGTGCAGGGGGCTATTATGCAGGATAAAAGCACTCCTGTTAGTTTCTAAAGAGGCAATTTCGTTCTGGAAAATCCCATTCAGCCATGTAATTAATGACTCTTTTTAGTAGGCTCACCTCTCAGCTGCTTGCCCTTCTGTGCTTTCATGAGTATATCTGAATGAGAAAAGAGTAGCATAAAGAGTGTTGCACTGACTACACTGCACTTAGGGAAAAAGGGATTTCTTTCCTCAAACCGTACTGGACGTATAATGTACATCATAAACCAACCTCACCTAGAGCCTCCTCCTCTGTAAGAGCGTCAGTGATGTATCTGAAGTCAATGCAGGAGATGATCTGCTTGGGATCCTGAAGTGACACACAGAAGAGCTGATATTTCCCTTGTGGTCACATCCTGGACATAAATCAAACATTGACATTTCCTGTGACTCACCATGTCAACAAGCAGCTTCCACAGCGGCTGCAGGAAAAATGATGACAACACTGTAAGTCGCGAAGTGTCGCGCTTGCGAAGGAAACAGTGTTTTTCTAATAATGGCTCATCAAACAGCCCCCACCTTGCCCTCTGCCCTCGCCCACAGGTCCCACACAGCATTCAGGACTGCAGCCGTGGCCAGCTGGATCACCCCTTTCTCTGGGCCTAACTGGTCCACACGAGAGATCAAAAGGTGACCTTTGACATCCACTTCGTGAGTTCAACAGTACATATGTTGCGCGTCCAAAACGGGGGTCGCATAAAAGAGGCAGAATGGGAAAAACTAAAAACAGCAGAATTAAGACCTGATGGGGAAAAAAGATTTAGCTAAAGACAGAAAAGTTAAAAGTGTTTGATCATTAACCAGGACTTTGGGACCTTCAAAAACTAGTTCACCTTACCTCTTTTAAACGTTATACATTGCTTTTCTTTGTATCTGAAGAGCCTCTTCTACTTTTTATTGTATCTGAAGAGCGTCTTCTGCACACTACTTCTTGAAAAGCCTGGATGCGTCACATTTATTTGTCTCGGCCCATCTGTCTTAATCTGGATTTTGGGACCTTCAGAAACTAGATTCTTTGCAATATGACAAATTTCATAGTGAACAAGAAGCAAGATGATAATTTAATGAGCCACAGAGGAGGCAGGAAAAGAAGTTATTTTTCAATGAGACAGTTGCTTTTGTTAGAAATATGACAAACATCAGTCTGTAATGTTGTATGTGTATCTGTTTACACTGTGTTTTTCAGTGCTCGTGTGCCTGATGTTACCCATCTCATCTGTCCATCACTGGTCAGGAGCCGGTAAAATCCCCTGAAGTCGCTCACAATCTCCTGCAAGGATTTCCCAACAAGCAGTCCAGCCAGAGCCTTCACAGCACACACCACTGCGGGGTCACAGTCAACTCAAATCAGCCTCACCACACATCTTCCTTTTTTTCTTTTCCTCTGCTAGTCTTTAAAACAGATGAAATGAGTTGTATTGTTTTTAAGAAACATCACCACAAGATGGCGATGTACGGTTCAATTGTGCACACAAAAGCACTTGAGTAAAGAAATGTTGCCTTCAAATACAGTCAGAATAATGGGAACTATTGTCCGAGCTTAAATGCAACATTTAAATATTAAGAAGTCTATTTACCACTATGGTCTTTTGTATAAATGTTTGTTTTGTGAAGTTAGTATAGCCCACCTCATAATATCAGTACAGGACACCTGATCAACTGTATAATTAACCCAAATAGTGAACGCAATAACTGCAGGAAGTTTGTGTAAAACGAGCGATTTGGATGCATTTCGACCTACAGTGCGTGTGCGTGTGCGTGATGGAGCTACTTTGTGTGTTTCTCACCAATCTCTGTGCCTCTCCCCAGAGTGAACGTGAGGCCGAAGCCTTTCAACCCGCAGTCCGTGTCGATGACCACATATGCGGCCGAATAATCCGGGTCGGTGTGCTGCAGAGAGGAAAGTCACAGTGAAGTGAGGATTCTATGCAAAAGTGCGCACAACGCATTGCACACTGCGCAACATCTGCACAAAAACCTCCTCACCATCGCGTCGGAGCCGTGTTGCTCCAAAGAAGTCGGGAATCTCACGTCCCTGACTGACAGATTAATAATTGTATGCGACATTTTGTCACATTTGTCTTGTGATTCAGGCAGACTATTTCTTCTGAGGGGATCTGTGACCCGTAGGAGTTGATCCCACCCACCTTCGCCTGTCATTGGTTTAAACATTAGCCCACTTGACACTTAAAGAGACACATCAAAACATTTCATTTATAAATATAATAATAATAAAAAAAAAAAAGAACATTGGACTTTGTAAAATCACGTCTTTATTGTACAAAATCAATGAGTATCCACCCGCTACCTCACTCCCAAATATAATTTGCAATCTTGTCCCACTTTATTAATAATCTTATAAAATGAGGATTTTATAATATACAAAGCCCTTCTTTTCAAGCTGAATCGTCAATTAGTGTTATTCCCACCATAATACTGCCCCAATGAGTCCATACAGGAACGAAATGCAAAGATAAAATTACTGTAAAAAAACAAAACAAAACAAACAACTGTCATCATTTCTATACAAATAGTTTCTGCAGAGCCACCTCAGATACACGAACATGAAAGAGTCCCAAGTGCTTCAGTCAGTCACATTGTAGAGGATAAAAAAAAAAAAAGTTTTTTTTTCCCTCCAAGTTATTTGGTGGCTTTGTTCATGATTTTTTTTTACTACAGTTTTATAGCCGGTAAAATCATCTTGTATCCGTGAAGTGTCAGTCCGGCTTGGCAAGAAGCTGCAAGTCCACGAGTTTCATCACTGTTTAACTCACTGACACATGACACACACTGCTTTTATGTAAGCGTGTAGTGATTGCCGTGAGATTATACAACCCGGGCAGTGACGGACAGAAAGAATTATGACATTTGTTATAGAAAGCAGAGATTTCTGCATGATGGTGGACAGCCGGGAAAGTCTTCAAATGAAGCTATAAAACCATGTCCATGTGATATGAATACAATGCGATAAAGTCTTGTGATAACACAGAAACCTAGACGAAAATATGATAAAAGAAATAAACAAAATGCATTTTAAAATATTTTAAAAAAGGCATAAAAGACTATGTCACAGTCTCACTTGAGTCACCCATTTGTAACAAATCAAAAATAGCACTGTAGCTGATGAAATGTAACTAAAGTTAAGCTGTGTGGGATTTAATTACTGTCAAGTGGACTGTGGTAATGACCATCAGTCCCCTGAGAGCTTCTCCCTATTAGTTTAATATATTATCTCTGTTAATAATTAATGGTTTTGATGCATAATTTACCAATTTATCACAAAAGAATACAATTTGGAGGCAAATGGAGTGCGAGAGCTCCACATTAAACCACGTAAAAGCCCAACAGTTGCACTGCCATTCTCAGCAATATGTTTTTCTATTGCGAGGTATTATCACAGCTTTTTCTTTTTTTTTTTTTGTACAGCAACATACTGTGTTGAGGAGAAAGAATTCAACATGTAGTGTCTTTAAAACATAACTGAAATGAAGTAATGTCTTTCTACCGCAGTCATTATTGTACATGGTGATAAAATCCACAAAACAATCTAACATTTCACACAGCTAAGACTTGCCTAGTACCATGAATGAAAACAAAAAAATATGAAAGGACAATGAAATGGTGGCGGATCCTGAAAGCGAAAGAAGAAAAATCAACAATGTGTAGAGCAAGTAGTGGTTTATGCGACTGGATAGTCCGGTTTCCAGTCAACTTTTTATCGAGTCCAATAATTAAGAGCTCATGTCTTCAAGCAAGTGTGCTTCCAGGCGTAGGGATATGCAACAGAGTCAAGGCAGGCTATAGGTTCTCTCCAGGTTGGTACTGTGGCTCTGTGGCGGTGAAATAGTCCTCCAGGAAGGACTGCAGGTACTCGAAAGTGGGCCTCTCGTCCGGGTCCTTCTTCCAGCAGAGCTTCATCATCTCGTGCAGGGACTCGGGGCACCCCTGGGGGCAGGGCATGCGGTAGCCGCGCTCCACCTGCTCCAGGACCTCACGGTTCACCATGCCTGAGAGGGAGACAGGACGCAGAAAGGACTTGTCAGAGTTGCCTTTTTAGTATATAAAATGCAGAAGAAATAAGTCAAAAATGCCCATCACTCTTGGAGCGGATCAGATATACAACAGAGAAATGAGAAATGCAAAAATTTGGCATTTTTGCTTGATAAATAGTTAAAAGAATAGATCAATTGCCCGAGAGTTAGATGAGAAGATGGAGGCCACTCTCATATCTGTTGGCTAAATGTGAAGGTGCGGGACACCAGGAGACAGTTAGCTTAGCATAAAGACGGGAAACAGGGAGAAAAAGTCTCAAGGTAACAAAATCCACCAGCATCTCCAAAGCTCACTAGTAAACACGTAATATCTTCTTTGTTTAATCCGTACAAGAACTGAAGAAGATGGATGTCACTTCCCAGTGATTGTGTTTTTTCCCGGTAATGTCACAGACACCCAGTTCATAACACTGCATGGGCTTTCATCAGTGGACCACAGTCTCAATTACCATTGTGTCATCTCATCCGGCAATAGATAGTGATTTAACAGACATTTATTTAAAAAATGTTTTAATTAATTTTCCGTCAGTGGACTAATCTATTAATCCTTTTTTTGCGCTACGTCTGATAGCGAGTGGAGCTGTGTGAAGGTGGTGCAGAACACTGCAGGCACTGCTCCCCAGGGCAGTGTCAGTCTGGCAGATGGTTATAAACAAGAGTGGTGTTCAATCTCCTGATCGTCCTCCACCAGATGGTCTCATCTAATCTCAAATGTGTGTGTGTGTGTGTGTGTGTGTGGGGGTATCAGTGCGTGCGTGTGTGTGTGTGTGTGTGTGTTCCCCCTGCAGAGGCATAAACAACCAGCGCAGACAATGTCAGACGGCTTCACTTCAGCCTCAGACATTAACAGGCACGGCAGCTTGACGTCTACTGACAGACTGAAAGATGATAACTCCGGCCGTGAATCACCGCCCTGCACATTTTTTTTTTTTTGTTAAACCACACCCGGTGTGTGTATGAGTGTGTGTGTGTGTCACCGTCACTTACCTGGGTAGGGCACTCTGCCTTTGGTGACGAGCTCGGTGAGTAAGATCCCAAAGGACCAGACGTCTGATTTGATGGTGAAGCGACCGTACAGGGCGGCCTCTGGGGCCGTCCATTTAATTGGGAATTTGGCTCCTGTAATATGATGGAGAGGAGAGGGGTGAGGGGATTCCACCAGAGGGCGTATGCATTCATCTTATTTCCAGGATATTACAATGGCCATAGTGACCTACAATAGGCCTTTCGCAAAGCAGGGATTTTGACTTGTTATAGTAGGAAAAGCACAGGCGTTACTAACAACACTAACAGTGGCTCTGACCAATTCAAGCGTCCCAGTGAGAGCGACAGTGAGCCAGCATGCACCATACCAGGAACCTGAAATCAAAGCAGCTAAATGGAATTCAGCCATCGTTCATTTCATTTATTTGTGTTTTTCCCGCTGTGACAAGTAGAATGACTTCTGCGAAAAAGGACGACTACATCGTTAAAGACCATATCATTTTTTTTGGTATTCAGCTTGTAAATACACCTCAGAAACAATCTCTCAAATGTAATGTTTAAGGGATACGAATGACTATATGGGACATTATTAAGGATCTTCTATTGAAAGGGTTGGTTCGCCCAAATTAAAACAATGTACCCAGAGTGGCTTTCCGTGTGGCCAGTGTTCTTTGGGAATGTTTCTTTGTCTATATTTAAAGGCGGTAATGGAAAATATAAAATCATAATTTTTCCCCTACAGTAGCCACAGTTTGATATACTGTAATAGCAATGGGGTTGTAATAAAAATTGCATTAATGCAATTAATCAATGTGTCCCTCATTCCAGAAACTATGTTTTGCTAATGCTAAGTAATCTACAACTCTGGCAGTAAACAGTTTTCATTGGCTCCACTGAAGATATAGTCCTTATGTAAATTCACTGATATCTGAGGATTAATCAAAGTAACTCTGGGACTGGAATAAGATGGTGCTGCTGAATATTTTAAAAGCAACTTTTTTTTCATTTTTCTTTTTTTTTTTTTTAAAGCTGTGAGCATCGCAAACAAAATCACATTCGTCTCCTTTTTCTGCCAGAAGAAGTTAGTTTCATTTGAACATTGTGTTGCTACTAGCAACCACTGCGGCAGTTAAGATAACATTGTTGCATCCACCATTTTGTCAGATCCGTGACCGAGAACATATTGACAAAGTACTCTCCGAGTGCCGTTTGTTGGAATATTATGTGCGGGAATTCTCTTTACAGCTGCTTTGTGATTGCTGATTCAGTTTTTCTGTGGTCAGCTTACTGCTCGCCAAGCTAGCCTATACGAGCCAAATGAGGCTAATGTGTCGCTAAAGCAATAACGGTTGATTACTGTTGGGCTATTTTATGATGTATTTTACTCTTTGTACTCTGTACTTTGTACTGTAAACATGCGTGTTTACTAGATGGATTACTTTGTAACTTCCCATGGCGCCTTAATGTGGATCTTTCATTGATGAGTCTTCCTGGCATCATCAATGCAACTCATTTGACACTCAGCTAGTACTTTTGTTAATCCAATTTCCTTGTTACTGTAATCTGCATGTTTTTTTAGTTACTTCGATTATTCCACCGTCCGCCATTTCCGCTACTGGGGACAGAAGCTGAACTAGATCGTACCCGGTGGCAGACAGAACTGCGTTGTGAAAGCGAGGCTCATAGGAAACCGATCTTAACGCTGATGGTGTCATGATTCTATGACCATGACATTGTGCCATCAACATTCACTTCATAATGATGGGTTCAAGTAAAAAAACTTGTCTATTTCCACTTTAAAGAGCATAGCAGTGGAATTAATTCTTCCAGCGTGTGAAAAGCGCAACCAATCGAAGGGAAGAGGAGCATCTGGTTTCCACTATTATCCAAATTCGCCACGGTAGGAGACACCAGGGATTCGTCCTCGCGTCCCTGCTCTATCCTGACACCTCATTCACCTGTGACTCAGACGGTCCGTGTGTTTAAGTGTGCACCCACCTTGCCTCGCTGTGTACTCATTGTCCTCTATTAACCTGGCCAGACCAAAGTCGGCGATCTTGCACACCAGGTTGTCGGCCACGAGAATGTTGGCGGCGCGCAGATCCCTGTGGATGTAGTTCATCCTCTCGATGAAAGCCATTCCATCAGCGATCTAAAAACATAACATTTGACAGCATCTCATGACGGCGGCGGCGCTAAATCGTTTTTAGTTCCACACACTCAGAACATCAAGCCCTGCTCTGTGAGGCATAAAGAGGGAGCTAATAATGAAAGAACAAAAGCAGACCGAGGTAGACATGTTTACCTGAGGCTGTCGTGCTTTAAAAAAATCGGATTCTTAAAATAGAACGCTAAACTTAACATTCACTGACACAAATTCTGCACTCGAGAGACAAAACAAAATACAGGCGTGTGTGGCTGGTCTCACCTGAGCAGCCATGTCCACCAACAAGGGGAGCTTCAGGAATTTGCCGTCACCCTCTTTGAGGAAGTCGAGTAAGCTTCCTATAAAAAACAGAGACAGTGAGAAGTCGTAAATGCGGGACGGCCATCATATACTGTAGGAGTAATAAAAGGTTCTGCGACACCAGCTGCATATCAATGTGCTGCTTTATGAAATCTTAATATTTCAATTAAGCCCTTGATCCTTACTGTACCTGGTAAGGAAATTAAAGTGAATATCAAAGTAAGCTTGAATTGATATGAGGTTTGGTGTATTTTCTGCATGAAGAGAAAAGGAACTGTGGGAAATACTGAAGCAGTTTCTCTTTGAAATCAAAACAAACAGTAGATAAACAAACTGCAGGCATTTAGACACACATGCACACACAGAGGCATATGTCATAGAGTTAACATTTACACACACATAAATCTAATTAATCATAAAAGCCTAAAGATTTTATAAAACGCATCCCAGCTGAAGCAGTGAAAACCTCCCACAAAACTACCGCAGTTTTCAATTAAACATCCTAGATTCAGGCCTCGGGGAACCACGAGGGACTCTCAATGACTTTCAATCTGTGCAGCACATTAATTAAAGCATCCATAAAATTTCCATTTTTCCTTTAAGGAAATCACCATGTAGATCTGACATCAGTGCCTGAAAAGTCAAGGCCGCGTGATCAATTTTGTGCCTGGAAAGTCTCCAGGCTAAGATGATGCTTTGCTTTCCTTTAAAAATAGATGTCATCAGTGTCATGGAACAGGAAACAGCTGAGTCCTGTTATTCTCCAGGGTTAAGAGTTCTCAGAAATTCAGTTTAATTGCTAATCAAAAATTCCAGTCTTGAGCTTATACAAGGTTTTCAGTTTTAGGTTTCTGTGTTTACCTTTGGCCATGTACTCTGTGACGATGTAAATGGGTTCCTCAGACACCACGGCGTAAAGAGGCACCAGTTTGTCGTGCCTGAGCTTCTTCATGATCTGGGCCTCTTGGAGGAAGGCCTCAGGCGACATGGTGCCCGGCTTCAGCGTCTTTATGGCCACCTTAGTGGTACCGTTCCACGTGCCTGAAGAGACAAAGATAGGGAGAGAAACGCCCACAGGCCACAGCGTTGTCAATGGGCTGGGAGCAAGACAATATCATTAATTAGGTCTTGTAATTGCTCAAACATGTGCTGTCATGCACGCACACCCCTGCAGAAATATGCCTGGGATGAGCGGATACGAGAATGCGGTTCAAAAAAGGTACAAATAAGATTGGCTGGAGCTAAGTGAGATGATCTCTGGAGATAAAGAGAATTCAACAAACAGAGGAAGCAACTGCAGGAAGTGGATAATTCCCCAGCTTGGACGAAAATAGACACGATAAATATAGGCATCGGAGTCAAATTCATGCGCATGATGTTTGCATTTCCTACATAAATCTGGCCTGATTTTTGTATTTCCACATGTAGATGATTACGCCTGAATACTAAACAAATGCACGACGCCAGAAAGCATTCACTGAACATGTTCCCGAGTGTCTCGTCCGTCTTGCTCTTACCCATCCAGACCTCTCCGAAGCAGCCCTGGCCCAGTTTGAGCTCCAGTCGCAAGGACTCCCGGGGGATCTCCCAGGCATCTTTAGCGAGCCCCTGGGTCTGAGGCTTGACTGTGGGGCAAACTGTGGTCAGCCTGTGGCAAAGCCCGTCGGCGTGCTCTGTGATGGAGTGAGACATAGAGATCAAAACGCTACATTACACCCAGCAGTGCCACACACCCACACACACTTGAGCCTCTGAAGCAGCAGGATACAGCGTTTTAAAAGCAATCTGTTTCATGCATCGATTCATTCCATTTCATGTGGATGAATTCAGGCTCTTATACTAACTGTGATGAAATATAAATTAGTTGATTTTTTAAACACACCGACGTCCTCTCCGGAGTCGGACTGAAATGAAGTGGGGTAATAGAGATTTAACCTCAACTCTCCTCAGGCCGAAAGACGAGGCTCAAAATCCTAACTGCTCCATCAATAGTTATTAAAATGAAAGACTATTCATCTCTCGGGCCTATTGTGTGGTGGCACAGAGCAGCAGGTGTGCCTGGGAGTAATTTTCAGGTGTGATGAAGGACTGTGATGAATAATGAACGGGACAAAACAGGAAAAGGAGAGTGAGCGGGAAGCGTCGCAAAACTTCATACCTGTGTAGTGTTTGACAAGCTTCTGTAATGTGTCAAACTGTGCCCGGGTGGTGATGTAGTATCCCCCACTGTCAAGCTTGCGGATCTTGTAGTGCTTCACATTGTCCCCTTTGGCGTCATCCCAGTCTCGTATGGAGAGAGAATACGCACCTGGGGGAGGCGAGGGAAATGTTCTTCAAGCATCAAAACAAAAGTGGCAAAGATTGGTAGTGATAGTGTGGTGCCTCTAAGAATACGAATATACGAGTATTTCTTTTTTTTTTTTTTTACGACTGTAACTTCCCAGTTATATTTTTAATGACGTCTTCTCTTCAGCATAGAAAAGTAAAACCACTTTTTTGAGAAGTTTGGTGAGACAAAAGATCAGCCCCGATGGCTCCCAATGGAGCTTCTCCAATCTTTGCAATCACTCAAAGTGCTTTACAACACATCAGCATTCACCCATTCACGCACATCCATACAGAGTCAGAGGCTACCAGAGGTGCCACATGCTCATCAGTGATAACCATTCACACACACACACACACACACACACTCACACTTGGGAGCAGTTTGACAGCACACTTTGACATGCTGACTGCAGAAGCCGGGGATCGAATCACCGACTGGTGGACGACCACCTCCTGAGTCACAGCCGCCCCAATAAATCTTCTTTGTCAGACACTGACACTGTCTGTCAAAGAAACAGTTACTAGATTTAAAGGTCGCTCTAATAAATCACGGGAGCTAACAGCAGTTTTTCTGTACATCTAATTCTGCTCGTCTGACTGACACTAGCGATGGGAATCACACCGGCTCAACGTCAGCATACTCGCACCGTCACTGAGCATGTTAGCACGCTGACGTTAGCATTGAGCTCACAGCCTCGTCACAGCGCTGCTGACTCTTGTTTTACACTGTCTTCTTTGTTTCTTTTATCTCCCTCTTTCCACTTCTCCTCATCCTGGAATGCTCCTGTCTCGAAAAAAAAAAAAAAGTGCTTTGAATACTATTAAAACACTGAACCTGTGATTATCAGCTGATGTTGCTGAAGAGAAGCCAGTCAGAGGAGCTTTGTTTTAAGCATTTTTAGGACAGTGGTGAATGTACCATCAAGTTCCTGTCAAGCACAATGAGTCGTAAAAACTGTTTTGAGCTCGATGACTGGATACTTCATACCAAAGTTTTAACCTTTGACCTTTTTTTAATCAAAGAACCAGACATTTTCTGATGCAGTTGCTCATCCTTTGCACCGATGATTAAACCAGGAGTGCTTTTTTTTTTTTTTTGTTCATCCAAACCAACTGCTAGTAGGCTAGCATCGTCTCTTTTTCTCTAGAAGCAATCATCACCTTTAGTAGTTTCACTTTCTCGCACCAGGAAAGTGCCTCGATGGTTTCCTGGATTCAGCAACAACCTCTCAGCGTCTTTGCGTCCCATTTTACCAAAGTACCACCTGTCAAAAGAAAGCAAATGCATAAAAAAAAAAACCTGCCAAAGAGGTGACCGAGAAGCTGACGGTTGAAAATCACATCTTGGTCGTGAAGCTCTTAACATTGGGACTGTGTGCTTGTTGTAAGCCACGGGAGATGGGATCATGCGAGTGTCATTAGTCTGCTGGTGCAGTCGCTGTAGATGGAGTAACGAGGCTATAAGAAGGCCTTACTCTTCAGCCTGGATGGAGTCAGCAGGGGCCACATAATTGCTCGGGATGTAGCCATTTCTCCCCGTGTTGATGGAGCGAGCCTCCCACCAGTCGCCCTCTCTGCAGGAGGACAATGACACAGGAGTGATGAGACAAACGAGTCGTTCATTTAACAGTCAGCCAAGGCCTCGTATATCCTGCTATGATTGATACTCTGGGTGAAAACCGGTTAATAAGGGTTAATGGTTAATAATTTAGGCATCAGCCCTGTATAAAAATGATCCTTACTTTGTGCGGCATGGTTGCTTATGGAACTGGTTAGAAGGTACGTAGCTTTCTTTGAGTCATTTGTTCTGCATTCGTTGAAACCTTTTTAGCCGTCTTTAAAATGTGAGGTAGGACTGAAAAAACACCGTCACAATGGGGATTGAATGACACTAATCTGCTTTGCATTACAATGCTAGAACCTCAGGCGACATTTCTGCCACAGCATGCATCAAATAACAGATCCACAGCGCCGTGCAGACAGCCAGCGTCAGGAAACAAGTCGCAATCAAACGCATTCATGAATAACAAGGAACAGGTGCAGTTTAAGGATTACTGCTTGACAGACAAGACATCTCGTCACATCATCGCTGCTGCGCTACTCGCAAGGAAACATATTTAAACTAGAAGGGTACCCGGAGAGCGCAGGCCTGCTTAGAGGCTATGCCCTATCTCGCAATGTTAATGACAGTTAGCATCTGCTTCACAATGTAAAGGGTTCCTCCTTGGACCATGCTTCACCCTTCCACCAAGGTTCATGAAAATGGGGCCAGTAGGTTTTTCCGTAATCCTGCTGACGAACAGACAAACAACAAAGATGCTCACGTGTTGTTGATGATCTGGAAGCGGTCTCCTTTTTTAAACGAAAGATCGTCAGATGTTCTAGCTTCGTAGTCGTACAAGGCCACAAAGAAGGTAACGCCACCTAAAAAAAAAACAAAACCAAAACAGACCCGCATGTGTAGTAAGTATGGTGCTGTAGAGAGACTGCATCAGGAAACAGCAGGTTTGTTTGTGTGGGTGACTGTTTAAAGGCCAATCAAGCTGAATCATTTCGTCTCGCCAAGGTCTGAGAGCTCATACTGTATTGATTTTCTTTGGACTATAATTCTATAGTATGAGTACTTCCCCCGCATGGAAAAATGACTGTGACTAGACACGAGACACTCAGACACAAACCAAAGGAAAGTCAATATATCAAACCAGTTTCTAATAGGATCGCCTCCCTAACCGTCATTTAATCTACATCCCATTAGCCGTACTTAATAATTAAACATGTTATTGGTACAAGGTGCACTACAAAACGTGATTCTGTAAATTATAGTGCGAGTCGACTCATCTCTCCGTCCCATGGCAGCATCCTGTAAAACCCACACCACCACACGGATGACATTCATATACCCACCATGGACAACAATGTACACCGCTAATCCAATTATCTACCGCAGAAAGCGAATACCACGGCATGTGCCACCTTCGCCCCTCTCTGAGAGCAGATAATCCAACGTGGCGGAGGATTACACCCTAAACCCCGCCGAAACAGGAGGGTTCAATCTCATCTCTCTGCTCTCGCTGTAAGCTGCTCAGACACATTTAGGGTGATCAGGGATGATAACAGGACCTGTGTTAAATCTAACAAGGAAAAGCTAGTTAAATAACAATGGCCGGGGCATTAGCTGCGACGCTGACATGTCGGATCAGCGCTCTGCCCACGTTAAGCTCAGTGTTATGTTTGCATGTTTTAACCCCTTTTACTGTCGTACTAATCATGTGTGCTTTGCACCCACGCTTTTATACTTATATCACAGTTAACATCATGTCTGTGTTTACTTTTGACGTTTTTTGCATTTGGAAGTGCAGATTCGTCAGAAAAGTCATGTGCCACACGGCCAAAATGACAAAACGGTGGATAAAACAAGAGTTTAGTTTAGTGTGCTAGCATGCTAACATTTTCTAATTGGAACTAAACATGTGGTAAGGAATGGGAATGTCGGACAAAGTCACGGTGCTAGATCCGGGATTTTCAAATTCTGAGCCTCTCAGGCAAAGATTGGAAAAGCCCCCTCCCCCATTTAGTTCCCCTCATTTCCTGGACGCCTATGGGATCATACATTTAATTTGTATAGCGCTTTTCTAGATACACAAAGACGCATGATTATGTTATTTGATCCCATAGACATTAAACAATTGAGCCAAGATACCCTTATATTGCTGTTTGACATAACCTCAGACTGCACTGAAATACATAAAAAAAATGTCTGTCCTAAGGCATTTAGTAGTTTCTAACTCTGGCAAAGTGGGAAAAAGAATAAAATTCACCAAAACTACTGTATCTCGGGAACTGTCTCTCACACATTTAGTCTATTCTGTGTGATCTTCTTTTAACTAATGTATAACTAATGCAATATGTCATAAACTGAGCCTCCCTTGAGAGTGTTTGGAGCCCCCCTGGGCAGGCCCACCTCACACTTTGAAAACCTCTGCGCTAGATGAAAAGTTAAGAGATCGCCAAAGTTAATACAACTCCGTCTGAGAGGGGACGTGATGTGTTCAACATTTTCGTGGCAATCCATCCAATAGTAGTCGAGACAGTTCACTCAAAACCAAAAATATTATCCTCATGTTGGCACTGGAGGAAAAGTCAGGGGATCACCAAAGTCATTAGGATTAATCCTCTGGGCATCATGGATACCATGGCAATCCATCCAACAGTTGTTGAAACATTTCACTAAATAACAAAAATGTCAACCTCACGGTGGCGATACTAGCATCCGGTAGATTTGCGCTGCTAGCATGACGAAATGATGGAGAACATGATGGATTACTGCAGCAAGTCAAGTCTCTACAACTTGATTGAAATACTATATGAAAAAAGATGGTATTATAGATTGAACACCATATGGAAATACTACAGCAGAAAGCTGATTGAAGAATACAAAGATTATGTGAAGATGAGAAAAATACAGCTTTAAAAAAAACAAAAAAAACATGCGGTCAGCAGTAAAGCAAATGGTCTTACAACACTAAAACACACTGGTATGCCCTTTAAGTATGACATTAAGGGGGGCGATGCTCTCCATTAAGACCATTATCAGCATCGTAAAACACTACTCACTTGAGACAGCGCCAGAGAACGAGTTGGACACAGGACCGGAGAAGGAGGACGACGCTCCTCCAAAGGGAGTCATGGCCGACGAGCCGCCAAACGGCATGAGGGTGTGGTTGAAGTTCACCGTCCCAGAGCCCGAGGAGGAGGAGGGAGCTTGGTTCTGCTGCAGCTGGGTGGGATCGGGTCCGTAGTGACCTATGTGAGGCGTGGTGATGGTGGAGTTGGGGTCTGACACGGCGGAATTCTCTGGCCGATACTTCATGGTAGGGCCTTTGTTCTCTTTGCTCTTAATGCAGCCCATCGTCTCGCCCTGGACACAACACAGCACCAACACGTCACATGAATGCCAGCAGATTAAAGAACACAGCAATTCATCACTGATGATATATAAATGAAGTGAAGGGCCGAAGGAGGTGAAGGATTAATGATTGCAACATGAGGTCTGCAGGGGCAGGAACACGCGTTATGAAACAAAAGTCCAATGATCTGATATTTTCCTGTGAATCATTTTGTTGTTGCGACCCGCTAAGACTATAATCCATGTGGTAACTGGGACATATGGGTGAATGATAAATCCGCTTTGAACCACGCACGACTCAAAACGTGTAGATTTAATTGTGCGCGCATGTTCTGAGGTATGACGACTGCAAACACGGAGGGATTAAAAAAAAAGTGGTCATCATTGTATATCGTTCCATAAAGAGATTCCTCACTGTTTACATACAAATGACAGATTAAAGCCAACGTAAAGCCGTTGTGGCTTGACATGGAGAAGAATAAGGACTCTTTGCAGTAACAGTGCTGCGTTTTACATGTATGCCTTGTTGTGATTTAAAAAGTCCTCTTTGTGGGCCCTCAAGTCCATTTAGGAATTACTAAACTGGCCTACCGGGCACAGATCCAGGGGCCCAAGGGTTGAGAAGACCCTGAGTCAGAAGGGTATGGCATTCATATTTGTTAGTGGGAAGTCAGATGAGATGCAGAATGACCACGAACAGAATAAAGAAACAAAAAAAACCAAAAGGGACACCAAACGACTATTAAGAGAAGCAAAATGACCAGAAAAAGACAAAAAACAAAAACACAAAGAGACTCAAAATGACTTCAAACACACGCAAAACAACCACAAAGAGACTAAAAACTACAAAGTGTTACAAAAGGAAACGCAAAGCCACTCAAAAATAACTGACTAACAATGACTACAAACAACTTCTCTGATACGAGTTTGTGTCTCTGAGTCTGAAAGTTCTGGTTCACCTACAAAATGTTGCAGAAACAGTCTGGGCGTCGTGCTCCTATGGGGGGGGGGGGGGGGGGGGGGGGGCTTTTACGCATCTGAACCCAGGGGCGCATTGAGGCCTCAGCCTGAGCAGGCTAAAAGATTTAAAACATCAGTGTGTCTCCATCTGCGTGGCTGTCATTCTTCCTCCTAACATAATTTGTCCGGAGTCCCACTGAGGCATTCTTTGGTGAGGTGAAGGCCCCGAAAATGTGGAGACAATCAGACACGCTCGTAAAGAGCTCTGAGCCCGGGGAGATCAGAACGTTTTCATTCTCCAAGAACAACAGCTGCTCGAGGAGTTGGACTTGGTTAATTGGCGCTGACACATTACAAGACAGTAAAACAATAGAGGATTGAACTGAAATAGGAGCTTTTATTCAGTGATGTGGAGTACGAAAGCAGACAAAACAAGCAGCATTGTGGTACAGCTGGTGACAGGAGTGACAGGGCTCACGATCATGCGTCGGCGAAATAGAAAAGGATCTGCTGGTGCAGTGATACACCTTTCACTGATTTTGGAACAGTGGCCTTGATGTTGGGAGGTGGGAGGGATTTTTCCTCGTCGGAGAAGGAGGGGCGCGTTCGAGAGTTCATCGAGTTCTCCAGCTGAACTGCCAGGGGAATCAACAAAATGGGGACAAACCACAGAAACCTTCCAAAGATTCGGAACACTTTGCTCAAATAAAAACGTTACACAGGCGTTTAAATATCAGGTTACAGCTCGTGCTGAGCATTGGCCGTCCTCTACGGAACCGATTTACGAGCGGACGGTCACTGAACACGTGTCGAAATGGAACAGATTTCTTAAAAATGTCTTCAAAGGGAGCAATAAATCTAATCTTAGACGTTAGATATAGAGCCAAGATGTCGAGAATGTTGGCATGGAAAATAAGACTTTTCATTTCCGAGCCAACCTTTCCTTTAACCTCGAGACAAAACCGGTGTCATGGAAAGCAGAGGGCTTCACTCAGTGGAAGCCAGTCGACGATGGTGGGCTTGTGTTTCATCATCAGACAGACGAGAGTCTGGCTCGTTGGGTCAGCAGTGAACTTACCACGCTATAAAACACTGGACAGTGTCCCAGGAATATTTGCAATATACAGTGAGGATGTTTTTCCGATTCGTCAGCCGTCCAAAACTCGAAATGATCAAACACTGGGCTGAACTTATGGAGCCTGTTCACTAGGATTCAAGCCCTTTGATGTCAAAATAAAACGCATTAGTATATTGTTACTTACATTCATACAGTACAAGAAGCTCAAATGATAGTTGTGCATACTGTTCCTGTCACCTTTCTACTGTCAACTATCTAATACAAATAATCATTTCAAGAAAATCAACACTTTTAGTCTTTTACTATGTAAAAATACCAAACATTTGCATGAATTTGTCAGAACTTGTGCTGATTGGCTGATGTCCTGTTAGCATAGTGATGTTAGTATGTAGCTGGAATCACCACGGTGCCTGAATACAGCCTCAAGAGCCTCAAGGCACAAGGTGTAGTCTTTCTATCATTAAAAAAACACTTTAGTTTCTTTGGATTCTGGTCAAAGTCAGTAAACTGTTTTAAGGAATCGTTTAGAGACGAAGAGCAAAAATATCAATCAATGATTAGAGTAAGTGTCAGCAGGAACCCTACTATGGACGTATACTGTAAGAACTAAGAGGAAATATATTTTTTTAGCTCGTTGACAATGCGTTTTTTGCTTTTCGTTTTAAGTGTGGCAAATACACAGACATTCCCACCAGAGACAGAGCGCCTTTAGATCTTATCCGTCAGCAGACCGGGTGTGTGCATACACACATGTTCCCTCGTCTTATGATCTACGCTCCGCCATCTTTACTAAGAGCGGAACTGCACTACACTACACAGAAGACGGGATTTCTTCTGGAGAAACGTCTTTAAAATATAGCAAATCGTTGCCTTTTATGCGCATTAAAAGCACAATATCCAAGCCAAACGCTTACCACCGAATCCAGGGCGATAAGCAGAGCACTGCAAAGCAACAGAATGAGCGAACACTCACATTAGCGGCTGTGTGGGCATAAAGAAAATGGTTTGGATGGAGTCTAGGAGAGAAGCCGAGAGGGGGAACAGCAGGTTGGTTGGTTGGATGAGGGAGGGGGCAACCAGGCAGACAGTGCCAGCTCTACCAGCTTGAACTACTAGGAGGATTATGAGGATGGAGGATTTACTCTAAGAGGATAATAACAGAAAACAAAAAAAGGGAGTGACCACCAGGGCCTGGAGCTGAAACAGTGACGACCACAGACCCCACCTGCACGCAGTGGTTACTAGTAGTACTTGAGTATTTTCATTTCCTGCTACTTTATACTTCTGGTCCACTACATCTCAGAGGAACGTATTGTGCTTTTACTGCACTGGAGTTAATTGAGAGCTTTAGTTACTTTACTTTTTGCGTTCGAAACATACACAGTGAAAGTCAGTGAGTTGACTGAAAGAAAATGAATTGGCAACCCTTTAATTGTTTTTGTCATTTTTCAAGCAAAATGTGAGGATTAGCTTACTTTTCCTTTTAATAAAATGAATTTAGTTTTGTTTTAAGGTTTTGTTTGATAACTTACGTATCAAGTTACTTTGCAGATTTTGATTCTTAATACAAAATACTGTATACATCAACTAATACATAAAGATATATTGGTATAGGTTGAGCTACCCAGCAGTACATACGGTCATTTAAACGAGCTCCGCCTCCACATTAATGCATCAATAATAATTATCCAATAATGTTATTCTGAAATGGGCCACAGTGCTGGAATGAGCACTATTACTTTTGCTACTTTAAGTATGTTTTGATGATAATACTTTTGTTCTTTTACTTGAGTAACATTAGGAATGCTGGACTATTTCTACACTGTAGTATTACTATTTTTACTCGAGTACAAGATGTGAGTACTTCTTCCACCTTGGCCTGTGGTGACCTTCAATACATCACATAATGACACCACGGGCTGAGAATGTGCTGAGAAGTGATGCAACTGAAATAATGTATCTTGGGTGGCATTTAAGGCCAGAGCTAGGAGTGCCAATGAAAGGTGTCTGAAAACCAATTACACCTCATCTCATAAATAATGGAAGTCCAAAAACTGTGCAGCCACACTGGATCTTGAATGTCAAACCTCGCTGACTTTCACATCCCAGGCTATTCACTTAAACATGAGCTCATTCCTGAACAGCAAAGCCATGAAACCACAGGGAAAATGTGCCTCGCTGCTAATTATAGTAACTTATTCTTATTGCTGACAACATCCCACTGCCCCCAGGATGATAACGTGACCTACAACGGCACATCGCATGCAAACACGAGAGAGGACTCCCAGTTGCACCAGTTAGAGACACACAGAAACAATGAGCGAGGAAGGTGAAGAGTTTAAATGGGGACGTTTACGCGCCATCGTATAATACTAACATGCATAAACAGAGGCTCCTTCCTCTGTCTGTTTGGAAAGGTGCCGTTATAGTCTGTTCTGACAAATAGAGGCAGAAAAACGAGGACAGAGTAAGCTCGACTTTTCACTCCGCTTCCATCAAAGCGCTGCGATTCGGTGGTTGTGACTGTTGACTGTTCGAAATGATCCTCTCAAGGCAAAAACGTCTCTTTCTTCGGCCAACATGACTGTGAAATCTTAAAAACAAAGATATGCATTCAATGCCAACAGAGGCCTTTTCTTTGGTGTGAACTACAGAAAATGGAAGATAAATAACAAGTCGACTGTGTTCATCTTTGGTACAAAAACTCATGACATTCCGGTCTCTCTGTTTGGTTTTAGCGCCGCAGACTAGACACGTATCGCTGTTTTTCACATTTCAGATTGCTCCGTCAGCTATTGCAGAACTGAGGACTTGGTGTCTTGCAACCAACAGTCCAAAAACCCAAAGATGTTCAGTTTACTATCATTTTCTGACAAAGAAAAGCATCAAGTTTTCACATTTGAGAAGCGGATTAGGCTCTTTTGCTTAAAAAAAAACGAGGAATTATCAAAATAATTGCAGATTAATTTTCTGTCAACTGAGTAATCGAGTACTCGGGCTTTGTACTCTTCTAAAACACGTTGGTACAACCCGCTGTTATGTATTAACAAAGCTTCCAACACAGCCAATAGAGCCAAAACACTTTGCAAGAGGCCTGAGCAACAACCCAAAAGTATATGTAATAAACATAAAACACTAAATGTGTCAGTTCCAGCTCCAGATGTTCCCCTCCATGCACCGCTGAGGTGCCTTCTGACCCTTGACCTCTCTCGTCCCTGCTAGAACGTACATAGCTTTAGGGCCTAACTCTACATATTCTTCTGTTACAGTGATAACTTTAATCCTGCAGTCACAGTGTGAGAGTTCCACTAAAACTGCAGATAAGACAGACTCAGACTCACTACGCCAACTTCCCAAGCGTCCTTGGGTTTTTAGAAAGGCGCTATATAAGTCTAATCTATTATTATTATTATTTTAATAATTATTGATAGGAAAAAAGTTCCATGATTTGCTTCTTTTCTTTGTTTTGAATCGGTTACTTTTGGCCTGCAGCGTGTCACGTGGACAAAACAATACATGCTTTTTGAAGAGGTAATTGGTCGTAAATAATTGATAAGAAGAACCATTACTTGTCGCCCCGCGCACAAATCACATGAGCCTGTTTTTAGCGATCAGTCTAAAAGGAAGCCTACACATTATCTGATCCAGGACTAGCAAACTGGCTAAATATATACACATTTTATGTTCTTGTTTTCACATAAGAATGTGAAGCATCTTTAAACAAGACTGTAAGGCTGTACTTACCTAAAGCTAGGTAAATACTAACAGCATTGACAGCTAAAAATGCCAAAACATCAGTATTTTTTAATCACTTTTAAATTGCCAACCTTTTGATTTTTTTTTTTTTTTTTTTTTTTACTGTAACACATACATTGAAAAAAAACAAGCATTTTGAGTTACAAATTAACTAAATGAAAAAAATGTTTAGGGTTTGATTGAGATGAAATGTCTATGTAGAGAAGTGAGACGATAAATGACAAACTTTACCGAATCGAATCGGTGAAGATAGAATACAAAAATGTGTTAATTATGGAACAAAAGTTGAACAAAAGTAACCTATGTGTTATCTAATCCGGAACTCGCAATGTGACTAAAAATATGCATTTTAAACCTTTCTTTCGCACATCATGCATTATGAATAAACTGATTTTTAGTCCTTTCAGCATCTCACTTTGTTTAAACAGCCTCCTCTCCCCTGGGGTTAAGGTTATCTAGACTCTGATGAAGTTGACATTTGGCCAGATGAGTCAAGAAGCCGAGCTGAAGGGTATGAAGGTGGAGTTCCTCCATCCATCAACCAGCGGTCTAGGAGAAACCCTGCCCAGCATCCCATCTGACAGCTGCTAGCGGCTGACGCTGCGGCTGCAGACGGGGAGGGTCTCTGGAGCTTTACTGGGCTTCAGATCTGCAACAGATGCAGCCTGCCACCATCTACCACATTCTTCCGATGCCAAAGGGGTTAAATGTCATGTGACGTTACGGATGTGAGGTCAAGAGAAACATCCCAAAAAATATATATATTCTAAATGAGATCCACACAAACTGTGTGTGAGTGTGTGGGTCTACTTTTCAGTTCTGAAGCTCACAACAGTGGGAAAGAAAAGAAAATATTAAAAAACGATTGGAACTGAATGGAGGGACTTCAAGTGAGCAGCATACATCTCACAGCTGCCTTTAGCGCCCATACTTCAGTCTTTGGGTTAAAAAATAAAAAAAATGTCTTGGAAATACGAGTTAAAATCAATACTCATTGTACCCTAACTTCACGAGTGAGCACTGATAGAAAAGCTTTTTGTTGTGCTCATGTGAGTTATTGTGCTGCCAGATAAAGGACATCACACATTTTCTAGAATAAACAGGTCTTATGGGAATACCTGGCACCTGAGTCTAGGGTAAGTGCGAGCTATTTCGGGAATCTGAGTGTGTCTACAATCATCCATTTTTTTTCGGCACATAACAGGGCCGGGTGTTTGAATTGTCAACATCTAACAGAGTGACTGTAAACGCCACGTGATAGCCTGGATTAGGCTGTTTTCTCTCTGGAAAAATACATCCAACCCCCACTATCACATATTGACAGCTGAACAGAAGATCCTCTTAAGAACATCATGTTTTTCAATCAAAGTTTCACATGTAAGTTTGGGGCGAGCTCTCGCAAATTTTTCTAGTCAGTAACTTGAAGCACTCTTCTCTAAAGCGAGAAAGATAGAAAATCTGAATTTCTGACGAGAAATCAGCTGCTCTATACAGATTCAACGGCAGAGTGACCGATCCCATTCACACTGTTCAGGGATCTACAATTACGTGGATAGTTTATTTTTTTATTTTTTTGTCAGTGTCATTTTAAAAGTCAGTATTTCAGCTATCATTTACCTCATATATATAAAAAAATGATATCAGTGGGCTCCACGTAGTGAGGTACGCTGATCTTTTGTGTGTGACTTAAACAGTGCCGGTATCAGATCGATACTCGCCATTGGCAGATATCTCCAGTGGAGTTTTAAGAATCTGTATCGGTGGAGAAAACATCTCTTAAGGTCACAACATCCCGAGTTGAGCTGTTACATAAAGGAACCATATATCTTTGCACTGGTACTGGTGAGCGATAAACAATCTTTCTTTTCAGATATGAGACCATGTAGTATATGAACAGGAATTTCAACCTGCCTGAACAAGAAAACTCATGCACAAGTCCTTTGGGTCAACAAAGACAAGTCTTTTCATTGTCGATAGAAGAACAACATCTATTTTAGCAATCACGGTATTCCCCTTTACCTTCCTTCACTCCAGGTTCACCTGCCCATATATGGATTTGTACTGCCAATGACTCAGGCACAGTTGTGCAGAGCTGTTCAGGATACGCTGTATCCTTTACATGAAATGCTCTCTAGTCACCTCCAGCGTGACAGTCAGTCTCATTTGGGTGTCACAATTCCGCAGTCCCTGCCCTCAAAGTGGAGGTGGAAGAGTAGAAGTACACGAAGAAGAAAGCAACAGCACACGCTGGGGAAGACACACAAAACTGTGACTCAGCTGTTCGACCAGGAAGTTTGAATTCAGACTGAGGGCATCACCCAAAAATTGGGCCCCAAACCTCTTCTTCTTGCTACTTAACCTGTTACCGATTTAACAATAATCTGACTCAGCTTGAGTCGAAGATTGGGTTAAATCATTGAAATGATGAGGTGGCACTTTTGCCTCTTGTGTCTGGAGCCAACGTGACTTTAAATACAATAAATGGGAAACATCTTCACTACAGGGGTGAAAACAGATGAAGAACATAATTGCATAAGAGTTGATAAAAAATAAATAAATAAATAAAAAAAAGAGAGAGATAACATCAATAAAATCATTTTTTTCCAACTGGAGCTTTAACCCTTTATTTCACTACTATATTAAATATCATATACAAATTGAACTATTTAACATCATTTAATGTTATTATAGAGTGAAATATCTGTGGTATGCTGACCATGTCCTACTTTAAAGTCTGCTATCCGATATGCTTGCACTAATATTCCTGTGGGACTTTAAGCACATGCTGTATCGTCACTGATATTTCTTTCAGCTATGATTTGATTATTAATACATGGCTCTTGGTTTGCAGGGAGAATTACAGTGCATGCTACAACCTGCAGACAGGTCGGCTATATATGTGTGTTATTATCATAAGACAGTTTAATTCCTTTGTTGATGACAGGTCAGACAGGCGAGCAGCTGCGTTCCGGCCCATCCTTATCTTATCCTGCTGACAAAGACCACTTTAGTTTGGGATTTTACCTTCACAAATCTGCGTTCTTCTTCTGGTGTTTTCTCCTTTTTTCCCCTTCCCCTCCCGAATCGGATCCGGGACACAACAAAAAAATCCGAGTTATTCCAACCGGGACCGAACCGCTTTCATCCTCTCACTTCATCCCTGCAGCCGAGACTGTGGGCAGATTTAATGCTGAAGTTAAATGAAAGCAGCGTTACAGTCTGCGCGGGTGGAGGACACAGTCATTGTCATCAGACAGGGTTAATCCAGGTGCACAATTAAAAAAAAAAAAAAAAAGTGAGATCCTGAAGTGTCCCAGCTCTTTGTAGCCTCTACTTCCTACTACTAAACTTGCATCAACCCCCACACAACAACATGGCCGACCCTGCCTGCGGGACTGGAGAGCCACACACAGCTGGAGAGATCTGTCCGGTACAGCTGGTCTGAGAACAGCGGGGGAGACGAGACGATCACACGAAGGAAAAGCGGCTCAATAAAGATATCGTAAAGAGATGATAAAGTGGGAGACGAGAGAAAAGCAGACTGGCAGAGTGGAGCAAGGATTCTTGAAGGCTAAAAAAAAAAAAAGGGAGGACTCAAAGCGTCCTCAATTTGTTCCATTTTCAGTCACAAGTGCAGCTCTATACCGCCCCCCTCTGGTGGACTGCGGGTACTGCAGCTGCACATCTGCAACTCTCGATCAGATTTATTGGCCAAGTAAGATATATTTAAAGATATCAAGTAATGGAAACAACAACAACAGAGAGCTCTCGTTTTCATTACTTGATATCTTTAAATTGTCACTCAAAAAGAATTAATTAAAATTTAATAAAAGATTTATTGGCCAAGTATGTGAACACATACAAGGAATTTGACCTCCCGTTTTAAATTAATCTCAATGTACGTACACGCAGAACAAGATAGAAATAGACATGCAGCTGTAAAACAAAGACAACAAACCAGAAAAAAACATAGTCATACATAAACATAGAAGTATTATGTTCATACAAGTAGGTGGAAAAATATGTATATATATGCACATAAATATATGTATATATATATATATATATATATATAATATACAAAAAGCAACAATGACCCACAACATAAACTGTCTATATACAGTAAAAGTGTTTCTGTAAATTGTTAACAAATACAATGAATGAATGTAATGATATGTTGGCTTCCCGTAAAGCACATTATTCATTGTTATACAGTAAATATATATATATATACCTATTTAATATTTGTTGGTAAGTGTATGTTTCAGGTCCATAGGGTCATTGACACTACATGACTGATTTCAGGGTTCATCAGAGTGACAGCCTGTGGGAAGAAGCAGTTCTTGTGTTGTCTGCTCGTGCCGGCGTACAGAGCTCTGTAGCGCCTACCAGAGGGGACAGTGGGAACAGGTTGTGTCCAGGGCGGGATGGGTCTGCTCTGATGTTTTATGCCTGTTTCCTGAAGGGATCTTAAATTACAGTTTCCATTAAGTCTGACCCCTGGTCTTTGTTGTTGGTCTATTTGTAGCTCATCCTCAAGTTTATAGCGTGCACTTTCGAGGGTTACAATAATTTTATGTGAACCAGGATATAAAGGCAACAGTTAATTGGTCTATCAATATTAACAGTACCTTTTAGTGTCAAGCCGATATTGATGTCTGTGCCATCCAGCCCTACTATGATGGAGGAGAGGATTAGTTGTTTAAAAACAGCATCAGTGATGGCAGACTAAAGCCTGCCTTGAACTTACATCCAACTAAATTATAAAAGTGTGGCTCACCTTTCTCCAAACAGCAGAATTGAGTTTCTAAAAATAGATATTCATTATTAATTTATGATTGAATTAAATTTACATTTTTGCTACTGTATTAATACGTCCTTTACGGGTTAAGACAATCCCCCTTCTTCTTCAGATACGCAAACCCATTAAACAATTAATATTTTAATTATTTGAAAAATGTATTATCAGAGACCTCAAAATGACATTTTGGAAATATACGGTTATACAGGACCATCACATTGTATTGCTTATTTACAGTAATAAGAAATGAAGAATTAAGAAATAAAAAAAGCCCTGACAAAATTAAATACGTAATACATTAATGGAACTTGTACATTTTGGATAGTTTTTTTTTTCCCTCCCACATGTCCCATTGCATCTTGCATCTCTTTTTAATTGTTTTCTCAGCATTTCTGGACACACACACGCATGCACACACACACACACACACACACACACACACAAGATTTAAAAAGCCTCTGTCTGTCAACACTTGCTGTGTAAAAGCTAAGTGGTACAATACTTGAATCATGAGACTGTAACCTCAATAAAACTCTTTAAACACGACATGTCAACACCAGTAGGCGCAATAAAAAGCTATAGTGCTAAAATTAGAATGAGTCATATGTTCTTATTTGGTGATATAAATCTCACACACACACACACACACAGACACACACACCCTCTGAACAAACAGTAACATATTTTCTTTTACTTTAGTACTTTAGTATATATAGTGGCAACGTTATTGATGAGTTACTGTAAGGAGCCATTTTTTTTATTTACCGTATATGGATTTTATGTTACCGGATTGTTTATCAGTTTCATTAAATAATCCGGATCTTATATCAACATATGCTCATTATAATATTGTAAGAGTGTGGTAAGTACACATTTGCAGTCACTTTCAGCATGAGATTACTGTAAAAGGCTCATGGCAGAAAGTTTGTTACGTAATATTCCACTATGATTCTTACAGGAAGGCACTTATGGTGTGGTGAGTCAAGCATCAGGGGATGACTGGATCAATATTCTTATCTACTTTATGTTCTCAGCTCTGTACATGCAATTAGATGACGAAGAAGTGACGCCCTGGTCACAACACCTCAAATATTGATTAAAAACACGATTTTAAAAATGATCAAATCAGTAATCAGCCTTTTACTGTGATTACTGACTCAACAAAAGACAATCCTGATTATATTATGATAGTCGTTTTTTTTTAGTAATGTACAGTATTTTTCATTATAAGATAACATAAAAATAAAAATGTTATTTAGACTTTATTGACTGTTTACAAAAAGACATCATGGTCCTGTTGTCTAATCATCTAGTTCCCAGTTTTTCCTAATAAGTAAACACAATTAAAGGGATTTTGTTGTCTGTACATGTCCGTTTTGAATTGACACAGTTTGGTAGTTCTGCATATGGGGACAGATCTTGCCTCTTGCACAGGACTGTACCCTCTCTACCTGGAGGTCTGTGACTTGACAGTAAAACCCTTCCTACTCTACAGTGCACTCCCCTCTCCTAACCACTTGGGTGCAGTGCTCTCTCAGGGCAAAGAAAGTGTTCCACTTCAGGAGACATTTTCCCACCTTTTATCCCCTCTTCATGTTGAGGATTCAAAGTGTTTCTTTGCGCTAAGCAAACCATCACATCTAAAGATTCCACACATGGTCCTGATACTTGTGTGAAGGGAGCTGTAATGAACAGTGATAAATAAAGACATGAGAGTCTGCATATAGGGGAAAAAAGTCAATAATATTTCAAGTAAAGTAACCAAGTACTGTACAATTTTGAAGTACTTATACTTTAGTGATTCCCCCCTCAAATCCACTACATTTAAGAGGGAACTATTGTACTTTGTACTTGACTAATTTATTTGACAGCTGTAGTTACTAATGTATTTTCAGATTAAAATATCATTTTACATAAAAAGTCTGCTGGTCGCGTTTCAGATGTGAGTTGTTATCTGTGAGTGAGTAACTAAACTTCTCAGATAGCTCCAGATAAGTTTTTGTGTGCATTGTATGCCTTTATTTTATAGTGATAGGAGAGAGAGAGAGAGACAGGAAATGTGGGGAAAGAGAGAAGCCGACTCGCTCCTCAGGGCATTTTCTCCCATTTGGTATATAACAACTCAGGTCTCTGATGGCTCCATTAAAATAACTGCTCAAGGCGCGAAGACGTAAAAAGATCTAATATTTTACCAAAAAAAGATCAAAATAAGTATACCACAGTAGACTTTTGCTTTTTTCTTATTTCCTTCCCCACCATCTCGCTATTCCTCAGATTTGTCTTCTGTCCAACCCATGGTTTGGGACCACTGGACTATACTACCTAACTCTATATTAAATGAGTAACAATCTAACCTTGTGATAATCCCTGACAACAGCTATTGTCCTGCAGAACAACTCATTGTAGTGATGATAATGGAGTTCGAATGCAGGACTTTGAGTTGTAATGTTGTATTGTTGTACTGGTACTTCTTGTATAAAAGATCTGAGTACTTTTCCACCACTTCATTGACTATTTAAATTGTTTGTGTTGTACGTTACTTACATTTATGAAACCGGAAAGCCAAGCAGCTCAGATGACCAGTAGCTGCTTCTTAAACTGAGCTTGACAGAGGTGGAGAGATGAAAACATGGAGAACAATTTACGAATCTTTTCTCTTTGGTGCCTAAATTAGAGAAACTTTTTGTAGAAGAAAGACCGTCAGTCACATTTCAGCACTGGACAGCTGCACAAGACAATAGCTTATGTGAAATATATAAATAGACCATTACGTCAGCTATTCATCACCGTCCAATGAAAGTCATGCATTTGCAAATTTTGTGATTTTAAATGTGTCAGATAAACTGTGTAGTTGCATTGGTTCCTTTATTGGTCCTTGCTCTTATGCTAAATAAACCATCTAACCATCTAACCCACTGCATTATCATAAAGTTGTAAACAAACCTGCTTTTACTAACTCAAAGTTTATTTTTGGACATACATAGTCTTCACAGGACTGTGACATTTATTTCAGTTGTATTACTGCAAATAAGGAAAACAACAAGAAGCCAGAGGTAAGAAAATAAAAACATCAGAATGTAAAAGTTTATTAATACATGTCCCTCAACCAAATGACTTAGATTCAAACTCGAGATTTTACTTAAGTGTTTGGTCCTATAACTGAGCGTGACCTCTGACCTTAAAAGAGGTAGAGCGGTGAAACATGGGAAACATAAATGCACTTTTAGTCAGCTGCATCAGGGACATCTTTATGGTGCCTCATTAAAGAACCTTTTTGTAGAAGAAAGACTGTCAGTCATATTTCAGCACTGGACAGCTCCACCAGACGAAAGTATTATGTTAGAATGCTAATACGACAGCTGTTCGTCACTAGTATTAGTTACAATGCATCACCAAAGTTGGTGGTTTTGAATGTTAGAACTTTGTAGGTGAGTTCCTTAACGGACAACCTCTGAACGTAACGTAAGTCTGTGGTTGTGTAACTGAGTCTGACACTGAGCCTAACAGAGGTGGAGACGTGAAACATGTGAAAAATGAAGTCAGCTTTTTGATGCCTCAGAGAGAAACTTTTTGTAGAAGAGAAGCTGTCAGTCATATTTCAGCACTGGACAGCTCCCTCCCCTCCTCCTCTTCCTCCTCTCCAGGCCTCATGTGATCATATTGGCATGACATCAAAATGTTGACATTAATTCACAGTTTAATTAATGATAATGTTTGAATCCAGGATCCATTTCTTTTTTATGACTTGGCTCGGGGTCTTTCATTGACGCGGGAGAAAGATGTACTCCAATGGGACGGGGTGGGTGGGGGTGTGGGAGGGCGATGACGCAGCTGCCCACCTCCCTTCTCCACCACCCCACCCCCACCTACGTGACAAGTGAAAAAGGCATGCCTTTCGGATTCATGAATAAAAAACCAAGGGGAGTTAAGTTCATACGACGCAGGAAAGTTCTCCTCAGACAAATGTTTGGCGCTCTCCATGACCGAGTACACGTAGACATCCCCGAGAACTGAGCTGCGGGCGCACGGAGGGCTGCACACTCGGAACAAGCACAAGGAGACGGGAGAAGCGCTTCACTGAGGGGAATAGGGGAACAGGAGAGGAAGGGAGACAAAAAGAGAGAGAGACTGAGAGAGAGATCCACTCTCCCAGTTGAGGTCTTCAGCGGATCGCGTCTCGCAACTGGTAAGAGGAGGCACTTTTGGGGGGGTTTTACGCAGCGTAAATGTAGGGAGCGTTTGGGTGGAAAGTCAGGTGTGGCTGAAATTTCTGCTTTTAGAAACTCACAGGTGTGGTGTGAAAGTAACATGAACCTCAATGCATCAAAGAATTGTTCTCATGCTTGGATGATTATACACTTGTTCACTCACTTACTGTGTTTTCTTTTGCAGCAGGACAATGTCTAGCAAAGCGACTTTAGCCTTACTCATCTATGGAATCATAATGCATTACAGCGTCAACTGCTCACCTGTGGGGCTTAGCTTTCCAAGTGTTAGGTACGTACACACTTGTGTCACTTCTCAGATGTTGATTACTATTTTTTTTTTTTGTTGGCTTTGAAAGGAGATCTGGGCATTGTTGCACTCAGCAGCGGGGCGCAGGCTAAAGACCAGATCGGCTGCACAGTTAGTTATGTCTGTGGCTTTAATAACCTATTGGATTACTGGATAACATCATCTGACAGCCGATCCATAGTGCTGCTCACACAGCAATAATTGCGTGGAAACATTCGCCAGGGAGCGGCGGTAATGTGATTCAGTGAAGTACAGTGTCTCACTTTGTCCTGGAGCCTTAATCGACCAATTTATGTGATTAGATAATTAATAGAACTCGTTTTCTGTAAAAGTATAAGGCTTCTGATTTTGAGAGAAAATTGCATTTTTTTTTTTTTTTTTGTAAATCCAAAGAAATGTTGAAGTAAACTGTGACATTTCTCGTGGATAATTCAATAGAATAATGAAACTTTTTTAAATGATTTTTTTATTTATTATAAGACGTGAAAAGTATCATAAAACACGTTTAACTGTGTATGTTTCCCTGTTGTGATAATAAAGCAGAATTTGTAAAGGTGTGCTGTATTTGCAGACTTGACAGTGAGGTTTATGATGAGGATGGAAACTCCTTACCGTCCCTGGATTACGACAGAGACCAAATGGACGTGAGAAGCCCTCCGTCGGTCGCTGACGACGTCTACACTTTGTATTACCCACCAGAGAAAAGGTGACTATTTATCTCCATTTTAACCCCCCCCCCCCCCATCCCAACGTTGGAGACATCCATGTTGAACGTCTCATTGCCGTAGTCCTATTCCTGTCCACGTTCTGTGTGAATCAATGTAACGTATCGTCGAAATGTTGTCAGTAACACAATGATTATTATTTATTATTTCGAAGACATGCCTTTGCCAAATTAGGCTGGTTTCAACTGGAATTCCGAGGGGAACTTAGTCGACCAGATGTGAACAATGTCAATGCAAGAAGTGCTGCAATTTAGCTGCAAAAGAAAAAAAATAAATACAATGAATTTTAACTTTAAATAAGTAAGAAATCTGCTAAAATTGCCAGTATGACCAGAAGTGGTGAATCACGGCAAAACTATTCTGAGCAAATTCATTTAAGAGAAACCTTTAGAAGGGCACAAGTAAAACAATCTAAAAAATCTTCTTTACAAAAAAAACAGAGCACGAGGCCCAACGTTACGCCTATAATTGACCTGTTAAAATGGGATTTTTCTACTTGAAAGTGTTGCCTCTCTTGCGCTGGGTGTGTGGTGATTTTACTGTGTGGCTATCTATCATCCCAGAACGGAAAGGCATGCAGACGGCATGTTTAATAAAGCCTACAGGAAAGCGCTGGGTCAGTTATCAGCAAGGAAATATCTGCATTCTCTGATGGCAAAACGTGTAGGGTAAGAACACCTTCTTGGTTGTCACCTTTTCTTTTCATACTGTTTTCTGTCGTTTTGTGTCTTCTGTGCGTTTTTTGTGTTTATTCGGACTGCTCCTTTAAATGCTCATAATTCACGCTGTTCTACGTACTGTATATGTCTGTGGACCCATTTTCTCCCAGCATGCAGCTAAATCCTTGTGAATCAGCCTTTATTAATGCTACAGGAGCACAAACGGGCTCTTGATTGATTTGGGAAGGGTCGTTTTCTGAGCCCGCTGCTGTGTCGTAAAGGCGCAGAGGAAGAATTAACCCGCACAGGTTTAAATTTATTTCCATATGAATAATTTATAGGATGGAGTCCCAGTGGTTCCCGATGGAAGCGGGAGGGGGGGTGCAATTACTCAAGCTTTATGAGCAGGCCTATCACATCTTATTGCAGGGCGAAGATATATGGCAGATTGTCCTGGGATGGGCTCAAAGTTAAACAAAGAGATAATATGTCTGATGCTTTGTAGGCTCATTTGGGAAAGATTCCTTCATGCAAAATCCGACAATGCAAACACAAAGCTTTGTCCTGGAATAGACTAAATAAAGAATCAGATTTAGTTGATTCCTAAATGCCTCTAAAATAAGGACACAGATTGTGTCTCTGCACATCTACAGGCGGCATTATTCTGGACAAAATGGAAATTTGATTATTTCATTATTTCCCCTCTAAGATGGTGGCACAAAGATAAGCTAAGTGTCTTCACCTCAGCACCACATGCTGTACATACAGGGAGGGAGGGAGGGGGTCATGTGGATATAAATGCATCAATGTGATGATAGTGAACCCTCTTGTCTCTCACACAGCGGGGGGAAAACGCTGGACGACAGCTCAGAGCCTCTGTCCAAGCGACACTCAGACGGGATCTTCACAGACAGCTACAGCCGCTACCGGAAGCAAATGGCGGTCAAGAAATACCTGGCAGCAGTCCTTGGGAAAAGGTATAGACAGAGATTTAGAAACAAAGGACGCCGACTGGCATATTTGTAGCATCCTCCCCCTTCCCCTCCTGAAAAAAACAAACAAAAAACTTAAGTGTGTGCAGCCCCACATGAAGTCATTTTGAGATCTGAACAATCAGTGGATCGCTTTTGTGTTCTTAAACATGTATTTATGTATGAAGTAAGCCATTAAAATGAATATTTTGATAATAATATTGTTTTTTTATTATGTACTTACAGCACTTGAGGACACACATACTTTGTGGACCAATTTTTTTGTTCATTTAAAACAAAAACAAAAAATAGCCTCTATTTATGTATCCATTGATTTTTTTTTTTGTTTTTTTTTAGACCTATTTACCGAGAGGAGACAATTGTTCACATGACAATATGCTCCGGACAGCCCTGTCTTTTAAACGTTTAGTGAAGAGATATATGATTGTGAGGAAAATAAATAGTTTAAAAGACAATCAATGTATTGAATGCTGCTTTTTGTAAAGTGACATTAAGAGTTTAGTTGTCTTTATTCACAACAGCCTTGAAGACATAGGTTTTCACCCTATCCTACAAGACATAGACTTTGATGCCCTCCCGGACGGGGATGAGTTTGAGGCTTTTTTGGGAGACTGGCTGAAACAGTTCTCTCCCGAATTTCCGGTGAGTTTCAGGCTCTTTCCTGAGGCCGTAATCCTCCCAGGGGCGTCTCATGTCCCTCCCCTTTTCTTCTCACCTTTAACCCTCAAACACTCTTCTTCCGCCTCATTTGTGCTCCTGTCTCTCTAGAGTCTCACAGATTTTTACCCACAATCCCACCTAATCCCACAATGTGGAGAGACTTTGCTTAGACCGATATGTTGTACATATCATTGCTGATTGATACAAAAGTTACAGAGATATCCTCTTTATGGATGCCGGGATGATGCTTATTTTAGTAGATCTGGGTTAGACCAGATGAGAGCCCTATTGGTTTTAAACACTTTAAAGTTATCCATTTAAAAAAATTAAATAAAATCTAAATGGGATTCTTGTCAAAAAACAAAATAAAACCCAAATCTGAGATGAAGACCAGAGTACTTTTGAGGTTTTTCTTGTTCTTTTCTTCCGCAGTGTTTACAGAGTGACACCTTTGACTCATGTAAATCTTGTGAACACGCCAATCTTGTGTTTCTATCAACTGGTTTCTGCTGAAGATTTTCTCATGTCTCTCTGCCCATATAATAAGTATCACCTACATCTAAAGCACCATCAGGCAAATAAAAAAAAAAAAAAAAAAAAAAGCATTAAAAAAAAGAAAAAAAGAAAAAGAAATGATACTTGTTACATGGTGAC
Organism: Bovichtus variegatus; assembly: GCA_943593645.1. Lineage (NCBI taxonomy): Eukaryota > Metazoa > Chordata > Actinopteri > Perciformes > Bovichtidae > Bovichtus > Bovichtus variegatus. Next base: position 8,769,538 of record CALSCE010009814.1, read on the forward strand.
TTATCCATCGATTTGTTCTTTGCGAGACATACGAGACAGTTTGAACTTTTGTGTTTGAACCTTCTGGGTCTATTTGTGCTTCCTTTTCTGTCATGTGAACCAATGTAAAAAAAAAAAAAAAAAAAGAAAAGAAACTACAGTAGATTGCATGATTAAAGTAATTGCACTAGCCACCGCCTCTGTGCAGACGACTCCAACTAGATGGTTTTGCTTGCTTTCTGACTACTGCAAACATACATACCTGTCATTTCTGGATGTTGTTTTGTGTTCTGTTCTCACATTTCTACACAAACTGTATGTTGAAAGAATTATCTGAATGTACTCTACTGCTGGCAAGAATCTCTCAGTCTAATGTCATGCTTTATCTTATAGCCTCTGTTACGAAACCAACTGATTTTGTAACCAAGTGTTAAGTTGTATATGAGGAAAAGGATGTGATTGGACGCCACAAAGGCTGCCGTAATTGTCGTAATTAGATTTAAAGAAGAGGAAGGATGAGATGCAAGTACACAAGAAGAAAGCACAGTTAGCGAGACACCAAGCAAATAAAGGGAAGCAATGACCGAGAGCATGCTGATTTTGAAAGATTGAGGGATCAAAGTTTGTTAAATCTACAAGATGAGGCTGTAAACAAATCACATTCCCCCACGTCTGCACACTTCTCACCGTATTTGTGACGAAGGAATACACATTTTGCAGGAAAAGCGAGTTGAGTTTTCAAAAACGGCAGGGTGAAAAAAGTTATTCGATCTGTGTTTACTGTATCAATCTTTCTTTAATTTTGCATTCTCCTCCAGGCTTTGTGACGCAGGAAGCAGTTTTCGGCTGTGGTGCCTTGCATCGACTTTAAAATCGCCATTGAATCACAGATGGCTATATAGTGGCCCTACAATGCTGCACATCATCAGCTTACATTTCACCCTTTTGTTGTTGTTTTTGTGTTGCACAGACGTTTGATCGTATCTTTAGAAGCCTCCAGCTTTAGACGTCAAGCGTCCTAGCATGCACTGCTTTCTTTTGCACTTTGTTTTTAGAGCACTAGACGTAGATTTTTGTGAAAATAGAGGAAAGGATCAGTTTCCCGCTCTCCATGAAACGTTATATGTATGATAATGAAAGCGCCAATAGCCTTACTAAAATGAAATAATCTTCAAAGATATATATATATATATATTTATTGTGTAGAAAGTGAATATTAGATTACTACTTCAAATGGCGATCTGCAAGGGTCAAGTCAATAAATGTTTAAAAAAAAAAAGTGTTGTAAGATTTGTATGAATAAATTTTTGTAAACAACAAAAATTTCGTCTAATCTTTGAAGCCAATATCACCATAATTGTTTAATTGAGACACATTTAAGAGGATGAAAACGAGTAATAAAGACCAAACTCTTTATATTATTATATTGGGGATAGACCCTCCCTCGACAGCTTTAACAGGATGTTACATATGAAAGGAGAGATGAAAAAAATCAGCTTGTGGACATCGCAGAGGGAAACAATTAGCAGTATGAAACATCAAATAACCACACACCATAAGACAAAGCAACACACTGAAATTCAAAGCACACACACACATGCACACAGCTTGGAAAAAAACTATCACATTCATGCTGAAATAGCAAAAAACTAAGAAGTGTCAATCACTTTTCTCTCTTTATCAGTGCGGGTGTTGTATGTTCTGGCTGTGTGCACGGTCAATAACTACAAGATGTTGCAAAAATAAATAAGAAACAAAGGATATGCTGGTGAAAGGGAGACCAAAAGATCCAAATCTCTGCCCCATTTTCATGGTGACTCAGTGGCTTTTGGCGGGGGAACAGTGAGACCAGTTGGCTGCGTGTCCACCTCCCTTCGGGACAGCATGAGTAAAGAGACGTGGGAGGGATCACCCAGCTCGCTCCACACACTGCCTCGCTGCACTTTACACCTCTCCGGGAGCAGTCGCCACCAAAGTCCTGCAGTACTGGTGGAACAGTTGGCCCGTCTCAACACTGGTACATTCACTTTGTTGCCAAAAACAACAATGTCCACGCGTGAAGCAAAAGAGCTAAAACATGCACAGAAATGAGGGAATGTATCCCCATTTGTTACGGTAGGAAATCTAACTTTTTATGTGCAGTCTTACATCAAATTATCTGGGGGTGCAGCTGCTATGGGAGAAGCCATCTTTCTCCTGCATGCCTCCACATCACAACCCACAATAGACTGAATGCAGTTTAATTAACTCTTGGTTATATAAAGTATAAAGTTATATAAGTTTCCTATAAAGGGTTGAAGATAAGCTCCTCAAATGTGCAGGCTGTGGTGCAGTGGACTAATTGTTCATGGATTACTAGGTTGACAGAAAACGTATCTGCAACTATTATAACAATGAAATTAATTTATGCGCCAGCTTCTTAAATCAATATTTTCCTGGTAGTCTTCTGTGATATTTTTAATACATATCTTTGGAATTGGATTTAGATTTATTTATTTAAATTTGATTGTGACTTTGATAACTATTTTTACAATTTTATGATTTTTTTTATAGACCAAACGCTTAATTGTTTAGTAGAAAAAACTATTCAACAGATAAATTGATAAAAAAATAAAAAAATGAGCCCCTTGAAATGGCCTCTTTTGTCTTGTATTTTTTGCATCACCCCAGTACAGGTGGGCAGGTCTTTTACCACGTCTGGGTGTGGTTGTAAATCCCTGAGGTGCAGGATTACACCTAATGAGATGCAAATGATGCTAAAACAAGTTTTAAAAAACAAACAGGCGTTAACGCTTCAGAAAACTGACAAACTTGAGCTCAAAGCTGGAGCAGGACTGACAAAATTTAGCTGACCCTAAACTCGGCTTATTATACTAAAAAGCATTAGCCTCAAAACACACATTAAAGCTCATATTGATTTTCATCCATAGGCAGGAGCAGAATGTTAAACACACAAATGACATGCTATTATTAAGCTGAATAATGCTATAATCGCTGAAATATGATGATAAAACGTGATGAAACCCATCAGCCTCCCTCCTGTTGACACCCCAGGGGAGTCCAGCACTGTGGGGGCAGCAGGTGGCATTTGGAATACCACCACCCACCCTAAAGCCCTCCACCCTGCTCCTTTTCTCCACTGTATACTTGTGTCAACCCAAATTAAAGCTAATTACCTTAAATACATCCCTCATATCTCATAATAAGTCACCACAGAGCATTGGAGGCTTGTCTGCACATCCCCCATGAAATCTCTTTAAAGGGCTTCAATTACAACCACATAGTGACTGTGAGCAGTCGCGGCATCAACACCTCGTTGTGCGGAATATATGGGATGTCGGACTGAGCCATCACACAAAGCCTGCTGTGTCTCTCCCTGCCCTCCTGCGTGCGTAATAACCCCCTCTCAGACATGATGGCAGGGCTTTGATTTTGTGGCCGTGGCCTCAGCTCTCAGAGGAGTGCAGAGAGAAGATGATCAATGGGAGTGATCTGATTCGCCCGGCCCGTGCCAGACCCTTTCTTAACCCGGATAACCCAATCAGCCAGTGTTGCCCGGCAACCGGTCCCGGGAGGATGCGTTGGGAGTGGGCGGGGCATCAATGGCCTTCCCGGGCACCCAAAGATCCCGCTGGATATATTTCACTTGAATGGCTTCAGTCTCAGCTATGTTGTCTTTTACTGGCTGGGCTGATAGGTACGCTCTCAGAGAGGAAAACAGAGGTTGAGTAATGCGAGGCGAGTCATAGTGCACAGACATAAAGAAAGACACAGACACACACACATTGTAACCAACGCTTTCACACATTAATCACACAAGTGTCGAGACGTACTTGTGACAGACAAAAAACTTGCTAAGAGTAAAAAACGATTCTGTGGTTGTAGAGGACTTTTGAATTGTACATTGTAGCAAGTCATTGAAAGTAAATAAAAATGCAAAGGAAGATTTTTGACAATTGACAATGACACTGTCAAATATGGCAACATTCAGAGCGCTGTGAGTACCTGGATGATGTGTTCATTACAGAGAAAAAGTGTGGCACGCTGGGCAATTCTCACCCTCAAAGGTCGCCGTCTTGGCTAAGTAGCAGAAGGGGAGTTCGACTAAACTTGTGAAAATGGCGGCCGAGGAAGCCGCACCGGAAGCACCAAAATTGGTATACACCAAAATAATCCAAATAATACAAAAGTCAAGTGAGCAAACAAGCCGGCAGATGTTTTGACAGTCACGGGCAAATCGCATTAATACCCCATCCGGTTGCAATTTACCATTATGAGGAAGAAGAAGAAGAAGAATCGGTCAAATGTTGCGATTGTCATATGTGCACAACAGCGCAGATTTTGAAAAAGCAACAGCATTAAGAGTCTACAGCCATGCTGGCAGCTGTGTGTGGCCGGAGGTACCACAGGTGCTTTGATCTAAATGCTAACCTCAGCATGCTAACATGCTTGTTTATCTTAGTTTAGCATAGATAAGATAAAAAAAGATACAAACAAGAGCAAATATATTCAAATATATGTGGTGCCATTGTTCGACACTGTTTCTATATCAGGCAAATACAACGTTGCTGTTGGAAAACAGCAGCCTGAAATACTCAGAGTGTCTCTCTTACGCGTTCGACTCCTGCTCCACTACCCAAACTTGGAGCTTCAACCCAGGATCCCCCCTGCTCCTCTGGGGGCCATGTGAGTGACAGCTTTCTGGAGGGGGAATCCACATGAAACCCTTTCATCATGCCTCCTGGGCCCAGCTTGACTGACTGCAGCACAGTGCAAAAGTTCAGCCATTATGGAAAACTATTGCTGTAGTGAAGTGTGTCGTTTTTTTAATGTCAGCCTTTAGCAAAAGATTCTTTTTGTAATGTGAGTGGACAGAATCTGACTTTGGGTCCGTCATCTTCTACCTGTCAAGTTCAACTATAATTCAATTGTGCAATTGTCATGTTCAATTACAATGTATTTAATGTCCAATGGCAACTTTTTCAGAAATAATTTCTCTTTAAAATTTCTTCAAAAGAATATAAAGATAATATAGGAAATGTTGTGGATATGGCAAATAAACTATGAATATGGTATAATTATTGTTATAAATAATAAATATAACTTGTGTGTGCATTGTAGTGTTAATACTTTTCTACTGAAGCCATGGTTCGCCACAAAACAATGATCCACACTACTAACGATTATGTTCATTATCTATTAATCTGACAAATGTCTTCTTGAGTAAAAAATGTCTGTTCCAGTCCAAGGGGATGTCTTTAAATGTCTTGTCTTGTCAGTCCCAAACTGAAAGATATCCACTTTATTATGGTATAAAACAGTAAACGGTAGGAAATCTCCATATTTGAGAGGCTGAAAATAGCATTTTCGGACATTTCTGACATCAATTGTCTTATCAAAAGAGTTGACTATTGATCGTCGCAGCTATAACCCATACCATCTATCAAACCGTCATTCATTTACAGAAACATCAGTGCACGGTTAAATAAAGATTCCTCGCAGGTTTACGAGATTGTATCTGGTTTATATTGGTAGTGGACCACATGACTAGTGGATATGTGACATTTGATAAAGGCCAAGCAGCTGGCGATTTGTTTGCAGTAGTCTCAGTTACATGACTGCATATGAGCGTGTGTGTTTTGTGTCTCCGCTCCGAGAGCCTACAGGGAGTAGAGAGAGCTGACAGCAGTTCACACATTGTTAAGTGGCTGAGATTTCTGCTTTTCAGCTCACCTTTTCCAGTTGAAGGGACATTTTCTCCCTCCATAATCAACAAAAAATAGGAGAAGCTGCTTGAACAAGGACCCGCATCTAAGTAATGAATTCACAATATTTGATTTCCATATTCTTTTTAAGCCTGTTGATCTGCTGCACACACCCATCCCTATTCTCACGTTTCTCCTCCACTTTCCTTCTCTCTGTGGACACCGTACACTACATCAGAGCCCAATTAGCATTCTCCCGGCTCAGACATCATGGCAGTCTGGGTTCAGAGGCCAGAGGTAAGGGAGCATGTACCTGGATTTGGACTGAACGCTGTACTCATTATTGAGCTGTCAGCTGACCCCTGATGTCATTTCCTCACATCATTAGAGATACTGGGTCTCGAAGGCTAAACTGAGCCCGCACACACTCACGCACAGGCCACAGCGCCATTAATATGCATCTACTGACATCACGCTATCGATCCATCCATTAGCACAGCGTATTACCTCATGAAATCATCACCCAGAAAGGACAGTGGCTGTAACTTTGCAAGCATACAGCGTGAAGAAGGTCACAGACTCTTTGGGAGGTTTGGCAGATATGTACACAATGAAAGCGCACACCTCTCTGCACATTACAGCACGATCTTGCCCACTGTTTTAGGAGGTCATAGAACGAGAGAAAGTGTCTTTGTTGTGTTAGTTTTCATATCTAGACGTTCATCATTCATCTGACGCCAATGAGACGGTGGTGATAAATCAGTTCAGCTGCTTGCTCTCTAAATCCTGCTAAAGATAGAGGTAGAGTTAATTCATCTCACTTGTGCTGACGTGGAAATACCAGTCTTGTCTTGTTTCAGGAGGCACAACACAAGCGGAGATAAATCACACGCTACCTACCAGAATAGAGCGTTCAGTCTTGTCTTAAAAAAAGAGCATCACCCTTTTCTAGCTTTATTCTTCTCTTCCTTTGCAGACCATTGAAAACAAATTATTCAGTTATTGTTATTCATTATTTCAGGCAAAGTATTTAATTAAAGAAAAAGTGTTTTTTTTTGTGGGAAAAGTAACATTGCAACGTTCAAAATGTATATCAACACAAAAAGGGCACATGAATATCCAAATAAAATAGCAAAAGGTAAGATAAATGACCAACTATTAGCTTAGTCTTAGTCGACTTCTTTGCCTCAAATGAGGTTTTCAGTGACGTGTGAAGCTAAGAAGCAAACCTAACAAATCTAAATAGATAGGACCAAAATATTTTGACAAAATATCTCAAGGTCCAGTTTTTCAGCTTTTTCATGAGCTCCCGGTCTTCACCGTCGAACTACACGTTTAAAAATGATTTACTTTCAACACACGCTAACTTATTTTTGTGGCCACTTGGGGGCAGCGCAACAAGCTGTAAACACAAAGCTGACGTACTGTCACCTTGTAAAGATGTTGAGATCAACCTGCTTGCAAACCGTTGCCGTATACCACCTGACGTAGTATGTAAGTCCAATTTTCACTCTTCTTTTAGCTCTGTTTTGGGTCTACACCAACTCCTGAGGGAAATATCTGAGTATTTAGCTGCTAAATGCTCCACTATGTTAACCAGCTGGTCTCTAACGCCACCTGCCCCCTTACTTCCTTTTTCTCAAAATAAAAATTTTAAATACTGTCAAAAAAAGTAATGGTTTAAACTGTGCACGGCCTGGTTCTACACTGATTCTATAAAGAGTCCATTCATTCCTCTTGTTCCACATCAGTGCAGCAGTTGCCCCGGGCTGACATTTCAAGAAAGGCTCCTGTTATTCATCTTCATTGGAGACTTCCTCCATCAGTCTTCCCAGTCGCCAAAGTGAGTGACGACCTAATAAGATTTCATGGATTCTTTTAACCCTTATCGGCGGCCGCGTAATGGCACACAGACAAACATTTGACGAATAAGAAAGGTAATTAGATGTGACTCAAGCTAACATTTATTTCTAAATTAGCTGCATGACCATTATAATCTGCTTTGTGGAAGAAATTAATTTCCTGTCATACATGATTAGACTGCTTGTTCTGAATATTATCCTGCTAAGCAAATAAGTCATAGCCGAACATTAAACAGTCTTTGGTGTAAATTTACTCACGATGCTAAATATAGTATGCAAATGTTTTCATGTTGGTGCGTGCCCCTGAGATACAAACATGCCCTGGATTTATTTAACGTGTCAGCGGGTTAATGACCAAAAATAACAGCAGGTTTGTTCGTTAGAAGTTGGGCTAATTTGCACTTTTGACCGCTTTATTTTCAATTAAACATCCAAAATTACACTGGTGGATAACCTTTGCATGCTTCATAAAGCAGCTTTGTAGTCGGCCCCAGATCTGAATGAGTGTGCCATCATTTATCTTCTCCTCTGCCTGTTTCATATGTATCTTTAATATCTTCAGTTACTAAAATAGAGCCTCTATCTTTAGCTGTTCACAGTTCATCTTAGCAGACAGTGACTGCTCCTGAAATAAAGTCTCTTGTCTCCTCAGACTCCTCCCGTGGTAATGCTGCCGGGCGGAAGTGTTGATTAAGCGAATGAACAAAAACCTGAACACTTTTCAGCGACTGAAAAGCATCGACATCATCATTTTGTAGCTGGTAAATAATGCCAGAATAAGATATCGCGGATGTGATAGAAACACAGAAAACCACGAGCAACTCAGCAGTTGCAGACTTTAAAAATGTAAGAATGGAGAAAAGCTGTATTCCGTTCATAAAATTGTGAAAAATGCCTAATCCTCGTTTAGTTGTCCTGAAAAATCACCGCAGAGCAACAAACAACCCTTTATGTCAGAATCAGCACCATAGCTGTCTGACAGGGAGCCGCACTGTTAAGCTCCGAGCTTATTAAAAAAGACTGAGCACGCCGCATCTGCTGACAGCCCGGAATCCTTCAGTAAAGCCTTTTTCTTCAGTGTTTGGGAACATCATGTGGAGGGGCAACACTCCTGGGTGTCATCCTATGCACTTTCTGTTCTTCCTCAGATCCTGCTGCTCCATTTGAACCTTTCTAATGATGTCATATATTTGTTTGATCGCATCATCAAGAGCCACGGCGGCTTGGAGAGACCCGCGAAAGAGCCCTTTCTTAGACGGACGATCGCATTGTGAAAGACGTGAACTAACATATGTTGTGTGGAGAAACTGGTACTTGTTAGGGTCGTTACTGAGGATGCAACAGAGTCTATAATTACGAGGCCTTCCCTATAGTCTATAACTGGATGGAGTGAACAACAATTGCCAATAGTTCCGTTATAATATTGATTTGTCTCTGGAGGAGCTGTGGTTTGAGCTAATTCACTACATTGAATGTTGTTATCATTAAACTTTGACCGAACTGCATTTTGCTAAAAATGAAAAAAAATTAATCCTACAAAGTTTTACGAGTTCAGCGCGTCCGTTTCTGAGACTTATCCAGTGCAGTGTGAATGTCTGGATGACGACACTGGTAACATCTGCGGGGTCACACTGTGGCGAATCGCATTTGCTCCTGACCAATAAATCTAATTTGTGTTTCACGTCAGTTTGTGAACGTGTCAGTTCACGAGACCAGTTGAAAGCATCCGTCGCTTTTTTAATGTCCAGGTTGTGTGTGCGTCATCCACTGAGTAAGACACGTTGTACGATTGAGTACCAATAACTCCTATTCAAATCACCACAGTAGAAACATGCTTACATTGCGCCCAAAATTAAATCTTACATTCATACAAACATTATTGAAGCAATATTCACAGTTAATAGTGTATTGCTAGGACGCGGGCAGGGGGGGGGGGGGGCTTCTGCAACCTCTCAGAATAAGGAATATTACCATTTTTCTAATAAAAAGAACCCTTTTCATACGTTTTTTCTTTTCATTTGGATGGTTTTGATATTAGCGTTTTTATATATGGAGCCTGAAAAACAATCACACAATTATACGAGTGAAGAAGTGTCATCTAAGAACTTCACTGTCAATCATCTCCTACATACTGCATATTTATTTGTTTATTTGTCATCATATGGTGGACTTTCTTTAGCTCAATGTGACCCTGAGGTGATTTTCTATGATCCAAAGTTGATCCAAGTTATTAATAGTGCCCGTTATGGTACCCCCCCCCCCCACCCCCATGTCCTTTTAGTGGCAGCGAGGGCTCGGCACCATCACCTCACCCTGAATTTTGTCAGCTCATGGACCCCAAGGGTGTCCGGTCAAGCAAACATCTACCTGGAGGAGAAAAGATCCCCCCCCGGCCAGCTTTTTACCACCGGCTGTCATTTTGACCTGCAGTGTAAATTACACCGCATTATAATGGTTCAAAAAGGAACGATGTCTGCAGTAAAAGTCTCAGTGAGCTTGGTGTAATTATCTCAGAAACCTTCTTCATGTTTAATTGAGAGGATGCATCTCAAGGATGAGTGTTTTCCTCTTCCCTCTCCTCTCTGTTTTGTAGGAACAAGGACTTGCTCATTATTGGTCTATTCAATGCATAGGGGGTTATAGTGTCAAATGAGATTTGTCTCACCATTACAAGAAGTAATTGGTCCAGGCTCTCTATGTAATTTAGTCTCATCCACCGCTACATTGCTTTATGGTGAATAATTGCTCCTGTCTGGCTCACTACTGTTATGGGTAACATGACTGTGGAGCTCCTGCAGCTGAAGGGATGATTATCCACAATCCATAGGGCTCCATCGCTCAACCCTTCTAATCTGCAATGTCTTGTTTGGACCAAAATATCTTTTTTTTTTCCTTTCTTTTTTTATTACAGAAATGTATTTATTTTGTTGCTTGCAGAAATATGAAAAACAAATTGTAAATATTTGATGAAGGTATCAAAGGATGTGTGCTTCTTTCTAATTCAGCCAGGATATTATCTCCCAATAAAACTTGCATTTAAAAGTTCACTCCTGCCAAGTTTGTATTTATGAAACTCCACACCCCGGCCTGTTGGTGATAAACAATGAAGGTGAATGATTCCACAATCTCATTTATTGCCCATAATGTCCTCATAAAACAAGCTCACAGCACTATGGATAATGCAGGCGCACAGACATTTTAATAATCCAGTACTGTGGTGCTTTTTTCTTCCCACAGAGCCCACTTGAATCACCTCACTGTATACTGATGAGCTGATGTGAGTCTTCCCATTCATATGAAAGTGCAGTTTTTCTTTGTTTGGTAGAGCATCATTAATAACCATATCTGTTCCCGAAATAAAATGCAATTTTTCTACTAATATATACAAAAACTGCCAGTTTCTTAGTGTTTAATCGTTATGTAGTCAAATGCATTTTGACTCATTTTTCTTTTCTTTTCAGTTGGTTTCTTTTATTAAAACTGAGAACATTTTTAATAATTTCTCATGTTTCAATAAAACATGTACATACACAATATTATTTATAAAATAATTTAACATTTTAACATTTTGGGTGTTTCCCAATCAAGAAAATACATCTGCGACCGAGTCATTCGTTATTTATGCACAAGCATGCTACACATGTTTAGTATGAAAACAGATCAGATCTAGTAATTACCGTACACTTAGAGAGGGAAATAAAACTCTTCTATATATCATCATTTAATGAAACAAATTCATTTAGAATAAGAGAGGCTAACGTTTCCTCAGGGAAGTCCTTTAAGAGGCTTTTGTTAGGCTTTATTGGATTTATTGGATTATAGGCTGTGGAAGTTTCCTCAAACGGAGGACAACAAGTAAATAATCTATGTGTCTGTCTGTCTGTCTGTCTGTCTGTCTGTCTGTCTGTCTGTCTATCTGTCTGTCTGTCTGTCTGTCTGTCTGTCTGTCTGTCCAGTTTGTATGTAAAAGAGAGGGAATGGATTAAAGGTAAGTAAGCGTGTGATCACATTGTTTTCTTTTTCTAAAACCATATTTATGTGTTTTTTTTAGACAGTTATGTATCATATTATACATTTTGATGTCTGGGAAATTAGTTCATTTTCTTTTGAACTTTTTACGCTTATGTTCCTCTCCTTATACTTTTACAATTCTTGTGGTTTAGAACTATTTCAACGAAATTTCCCCAGAATAACAAAATACGTTGTTTGTCCAACAAATGACACCGAAAATGATGGAAGGACGACATCATCTGTCTGTTCCTTCAGAAACCGTTCAGTTTTAAGATGTGTCAACACTACGGTCAAGGTTAAGTTACGCGTAGATAACTTGGATAGGCTTCGGGAAAGATTGTGGTTTGGGTTAAAACTACTACTTTGCTGAGGCACCTTCATTATCGTGGTTACAGTAACAGAAACAGAAACTACAATATCTGTCGTTGTAAAACAGGGAGCAGACATTTGACTCCCAAGTCCATCATTTTGTTGTCCCATACATCCACCCAGACTTCCTCTCCCTGTGGACCTTTTGGCTCTCCAACTACATCATACTTCCTCCTCCGCTCCTGATGGAGTCATACGGCAGCTAGATGTCATTTGAACATAAGCAGAGGTTGTTTGCGGGGATGCTGTCTTTTTTCTTGGGAGGACAGTCTTAATTACCTCTAGTTTGGATCAGCATCTCACTTGTGATAAATTACGATGCAGATTGCTTAACAGAGAACCAACACCTCGGGTAATGTAAAACAGTAAAAGTGCGAGAAAGTTAACGAACCCCTCCAAACACCAACACTCCAAATATTCAGCCGTATATCACTGGCTTATTTAGGTCCATTCTGTATTTATTACAGCCTGGGTTCTATTAAGCATGAGAGGAAAATGTGTACCTCACCTGGCTGCGGGCCACAGAGGAAACGGGCCCTCATGGTATATTGATGGCCTTGTCCTTCATTGTCTGCTAGAGGTGTCCTGGATGTACATGCCTCACAAATTTTTCGCTTAGGGGGGTAGGATTTGAATAAAAATGTCATAACTGATTTAGCCATAAAAAATGTTCCCGCCCTTCTCTGTGTGAAATATTTTAGCAGGTTTTTCACAGTGAGCTTCACCTCTGATATGACATTGCCGCGTCTCAGAGACAGCACAGTAAAGCTTCATTTGCTAAGACACGTTGTACGATTCAGTAAACCAAAGTATCTTTTAATAGTGGATTTCAAAAACATAAAACTGTGATAATATCTTCCTAAATTGAACTACAGACATATGAGTGTCCATGCCATTTGAAAGCCTCCTCATCAGTTCCAGATACATTTTTTCAAATCAGAAGGTTAAATGTGAAGGCCACAAACTGAGCTCATTTCTGTGTTTGACAGTTTTGGCAGGCTCCTTCGTTCAGGAAAAAGTTATTTTTCACCGCTAACCACAGGGAAGCAGGCACACGCTTGATGCGTGGCATTCAATGAGAAAACACTGATACTGTGCCTCATTAGTTTGTTGTTGTTTGTTTAATGTTCAAAAACTTGCTCAAAATCTTTGAATCTGAGGAGGTCAAATAATTTTCAAATAGCAGATTTGCTAATTGTCTAAATGGGACATCAAATTAGGCTGCAGTGATGTTCTCGAGGGTAATTAGCTGAAATTATGTTAATAGAAGACTCTCCCTCTAATTTCCAAGAGATTTAATTACACATACAGCTAATTGGGCAAAGATCTTATTGATGTTCAACAACTACTGTAACCCTGGAAAAAAGTAACAGTTAAAACAATTTTTCTCTCCTACTCATCACTTAAAAAACAAACGAGTGACATGACTAAATAAACAAAGCAAGAACCACGCGTGTTGCATGTTGAAAATGCAAATCCAGAGAGGCAGCGCTGTAGATCTCCCCGTGTCTGTTCATCTCTGTGGCACCTTGACACTTTTATGAGCAACATATCTGTTCACGCGCTCGATGTATTCCTGCTTGCCCCTGGCGATGCCTTGATATCACTTACTGTATGGATCAGGTGCTCGCAGAGTCGGATGTGCTACGGTGAATTTCCTTGATAGACTTGAGGGAGGGAGGGAGGGAGGGAGGTGAGTGTGTGAGGAGGGCCATGCCAATGAGAGGGGCTAGGTAATTTACTCATGTCCATTCATTACCTTCATTCAATTTTGAGCGGCAGACACATGCTCAATGTCTGATTTATCCCGTCAATCAAGGCAATGATAGGACAGTCAATTACACTCCCTCCTCCAATCAGATTGACAGTTTCATTTACGCCACCCTGTAGATGGCGTGCGCAGGAATCATCTCTCAACGGGAATCATCATAATTTGCATTTCCCCATTTCTGACTTCTTGCATGTGTGCTTTAGGAAGTGAGCTTTCATTACTTTGTTCAGTAAATGTTATCGGGTCTGTCTGACCCATTCCACGCCATAATCAGGTTAAGTACTTGTCTAGACCATTAATAGCTGCTGAGGTGTTTCTGCTCAGTTCAATCAGACTGGCAGAAAATTGTCTCTCACTTAAGAGTTATGGATTGCAGGAGAGAATATAATTCGAGAAGATCTTTTTAGCGTGTCTGTTGATCATTCTCCACCGTTAACAGTCTGCACGATGGAAACAAGTCTAGGAGTCCAGAGTCATGCTAGTGGCTCTGTAACACGCTATACACAGTGGGGATTTCACCTAAATGCTAATGTCAGAATGCTAACATGCTCACAATGACAATGCAATGCTGACGTTTAGCATGTATAATGTTGGTTTAGTTTAGTGTTAGCATGCTAACATTTGTTAATTGCCGATGAGGGTGTACTATTTTTTGCAGATATTTGATCAGAAAACAATGTCTTGGAAACATTCAATTTAAACCTGATGCTGGCGCTTGAGGAAAAGTCAGGGATGATCTAAGTTGTTCGAATTGATATCAATACAGGTGTTGATATAAACTGATATCTGTAAAAAAATAATCATGGCAATCCATCCAATAGCTGTTGACATATTTACCTCGAAACCACAAACGTCAACCTATGGTGGCGCTGCAGGAAAAGTCACACTGTGGAAAAAATGGTTGACCGACCGACAGACATTTCTGTCCCCAGATAACATTGACAGACAGACAGTATATAACTAATGCACAAGCCGTAAAAAGAAAATGTCTACCAACTCTAACTCCTCTGTAAACAATGAGCAGTGTACGGAAAAGGACGTTTTGGCACGGATATCTGCTGGCTGCACCGGAACCCCATGAATATATCCCCTTACCTCCAGAGACTTATCAACTCATCTCTCATCATCTCCTCATAAGTGTCAGTGTCAAAACGGGAATTAGCTCATTTAGAAATCATGGTGCAACCCTGAATTGTTATCAGTCCAAACACCAGGAGGGATGAGGGATCACTTTTTTGGTAAGTTGTGTCTCGTTGGCTAATATTGCGTCCAATGTCAGGGAGTCTTATACCAGGAACAACATTTTATTCATATTTTACAACATTATTCACACAATGTATATACGGTACAATAGTGCTGCTGAGGTCTGGAGGCCTTGAGGCTGAGCTGGATGTCAAGCTAAAGAGGGGAGAGCTTGATTGGAAATAAGGCTCTGTTGGTGGAAGCCCCAGCAGTGACAACCACAGGAGGCTAATTGGTCTTTGCCATTTAACACATTGTCGGTGGAGGTGAATGGACACATTTCCCCATGTGCTTTGACTTCTAGGTTTGCCTTAAAAGAGCAGAAGGCAGCGTGAGAGGAGGCAATGTTTTCATACAATCCAATCAGTGCAGTTAGAGCCAACTGAGCCTCACCCACCTCAAATACATTTTGAAAAACGAGGACAAAACAGAAAAAATCTTTGAATCCGAGATTTTGGAATTTCATGGCTATGAAAATATTTATGAAATTATGATATCATGGTATCGTTTTAAATTTATTGTATAGTGTATTATTTAAAAAAAAAAAGTGTTGGCTGATGTTTCACAATTCTTTTTGGTAACACTTTATAATACAGCCTGCACATTTTAGTGTGATTTAAGCGATTTTAGTGTATTGAATTTATTTTTAGCTGGCCTCTTGTGTCTTATAAATCTCCTATACCACGATGACATATCTCACATAAGGAAGATATTAGTCATGATTTCATCTCAATACAGTACAACACTGGCATGCCCATCATGTACAATGAAAGAGTTGCTGGTTTCTGACAGTGATCCTTTCTTTGAAAGAATCATCAGTCCTTGTTTGATGCAAAAATACATTCTAATGTTTATCTTTACACATACAAGGCTTCTCCAGCCTGAGTTAGCCAAATGAAATGGTTATTGTCCACATTTACAGTTTTTTTTTTTAAATTAGAAAATCCCCTCTGTATGGTGTGTAACAACAAGGATCTTATTAAATAAAGCTGTTTAAAGTGTATCCTCCGGTGTTTTCCACAGTGTCTTTTAACATTGTGTTTCAATTCTTTTCCACTAAAATCCTTATTCTTCATCATATTTTTTCAGGCAGGTATTTGTTAATCACTAAACATTAGAAACAGTGTCCACTGTGTGCAGTTTTTTTTCATCTCCGTTAACCAGCCATCCATTCTTTCACAATGCACATTTCAGAGCTGTTTCGGCTTTGACCTGCTGGCATTTCTGGAAGCAGAGCAGGACAGATCAACTCTTCCTGCAGCCTCCCCGCTGGGCGACAAGGGTCTCACTGAATCGTGTGTGTGTGTGAGTGTGTGTGTGTGTGTGAGTGGACTGTAGTTTCCCTCATTGTCACCAGCTTCCACTGAGCCTGTCATCCTTGATCAGCTCACTGTGCCTGAGATCATTAAATGCTTGGTAACTGCAAGAAGCGCACAGAGCCAAAGATCAGGAAACAAACTGTGTGTAATGATACTGCCGCACATGTCAAATCATAAAGGGGAAGAAATGACAGGTTTTCTCCACCTTCAGCTAAGATGTAACAATGCAAAGCATCTCCTGGTGAATAACCTCAAACCTCTAGTGACTTCTGTGCAGCGATACACTCGGAATATAATAAAAACATAATATGCTAAACAAAGCCGGTTTGAAAATTGGTATCTGAACAATATTATGCCTTCTGCACATGTGTTACTTCTCACACATAAGACACACAGCCATGGATGTGATCCCCCCCCCCCCCCCCCTCATGCTCTCAGCAACATGTTGTGAAACACAGAGCAATTTGAGCGCGCACATATGTCGTGTTCTTTTAATTTGAAATAGAGACGCGTAGAAATCAATTCCGGAAAACTTCTCTTCAGGTTAACGATATTTATTTCACAGTATGTTGGCCACTATTAGGCGTAGTCACTTAATTCAATAACATTTTCACATCACATTTAACACTTCTGAAATAAGGACACAATAAGACACATGGTAACAGCTTATATATTGATTATTATCACACATACCAGCAATCGGCAGTTGTTGGGGGAACAGTGGCTGGTTGGACAATGTAACATATCGCTCAACCGTAGAACACGCAAAGAGATAAACGGAATAAATGTGCCCTTTTGTAAACAGTGTTAAGTGACGAGGTGAGCGCAGTAGGTAAGCAAGATGATGTTCATCTCAGCTATTATATCTGCACAGTGACCTAAATCCATGTACCATATTTATTAGCTTGCTAGCTACCCTGCTATTGCTATCTGCTTAACATATCAAGTAAAATATGCTTTAGCGCAGCAAGAAAATATTAATTCTAGGATCTGATTTGACTTCAATCATCAACACCACTCGCACATTATTTGTCAATAAATCTCTCATCATCATTAACATCATTTATTCATTTACCCCAAATATCATCAAACATTCAATCCCTATGAGACAGGATTGTGAGTTTAGAGTGAAGTCCAGATTCCCAAAGGTGACAGGATGAACACCAATAAGTGTTCTTATATTGCATTTTGTCAGATTCAGTGATTTCTGGAGCAGGTAGCATCGAGGGCTCTGGAACACATATATCCTGCACATTTCTCCTGTAAAGAGATAAGATTATTTTAGACAAAAACTTGCAGTGTTTGGATGCCATTGTAGCACTTGTCTACTTTCCATTATTGTTACACTAAAAGTCAGATCATAAGTTATGAAGAAATGGTGTTTTCCACGTTAAAATGAGTAGACCTTTGATTTAAACGTAACTAGAATTAGACACTTCTGTCACTACATTATATACTTCAATTTGGTTAAACATTCAATCACCACAAAGAGGTTATACTACAGCATAAACCTTTTTTGGAATATTTTGAATATAAACTAGAAAACGCCTCTCTTTTGTCATCATTAGCGATCACATCAAAATGTATCAAAAACATTTCCCTTGTGACATTAATGCTTTGCATGGTCAAGTATTTTGTCCACCTGCCACAGTTTCCAGCTCATAAGCAGCACGCTACTTCAACCTGCTGCTTTAGCTTGCAGCAAGCGTAGCACAATGGCCTCATGGGAAAATAGGTGACCAGTTAAGGAGGTGTACTCTCTTTCTTGAATACCAATCAGGTACGTTCTATCCATTTTAAACCTGTAATGTGAGGAAATATGGTATTAAATCACAAAACAAACTAGAAGACAACACATGCTGTTAACCTTTAAGCGATTAATATTAATATTTGTGTTAAAGAACAACTCTCCAACCTGCATACACTCCTATCATCCATCATTACTATTCTTGTCTTCTTCCACACCGGCTAACCTCTTCCTCAATGAGATTCAACACCTCTCAAAGAACACATTATATGCAACCAATTAGTAAAGACGTAGATTGCAATGATTTCTATCAAGACTGGAATAGAACAGAAGACAATTAATATGCGTTTACTGATGTAATGACTGCATCATCCCGCTAAACCCACACACGCTCATCCATTTACCCAAGGCCGGCCACTCTCTATTGATCTGACCATTGAAGAATGTTGTGATTTATAGGACAGCGCCTTCACTATTATTCCTTTCCACTGAATGGATGGATATTGGAGCAACAAACTATAGAAACACACAGTGGCAAAATAAATTGAAAAGGTATGTGTAGGAGGGGATGCTGAAGTATATCTGTCTGTAGCCTATCCGTAATTGGATGGCTTGACGACTCCACACATAACTTGTATAAAGAAAGTTATTTTTGCAATACCACGTAGTCAAAATGAATGCTGGGATTTGACTTTTGGTGTCTTTTTTTTTTTCTACCACATGAAAAACAGTAGGCTACCATAGTCTCATTTCTGTGAGCCAAACCCCAGTAACTGAACTCAAGAGCGCTAGTTCAAGTGAAAGCTAGCTGGTGGGATAGCCATGGCTTGAAGTTAGCCAACGCTAACTTCAGCTTATGATTCTTCACCCCCCAGCTGTATGTAATTAAATAATAACCGTTTTGATGAATCTACATCTTGTCTGTGAAGCCTCACAATGAGGAAGTAATTAAATCCTCTCACTATGAAGAATAAAAACGGCTGCTTGACTAGCCTAGCAGCTAGTTAGCACGCTGCACACCACTTATGAGTCTAATGGAATGCATGCGATTTGATGTGGTTAAGCTACATTCATTTATTACATTGAACTATGGATACTAGATCATTTAACTTTTTTAATTAAACACGTTTAAACTAGTTAAAATGGCTAAGAAAGCTGAAAGAACACTTTGTGCTGGTAGATAAGCTACTGCAGGAGTGCCTCGTCTGTCTTTTGCAGGCAATAACTACTTAATTTCTATTGTAATGATGCTTTGGGGGGTAAAATAATCAGCCAAAAAAAGGCAATGAGGAAATTACAATCTGTTACTTTAAATATAATTTTTCTCAACATCACTGTTACTGTTTGGAGTTAGAATACTTTTACCAGTGGCAGCAATGTTTTCATTAGCAGTGAGCCTAGCAGAGACATTTCTTGATAAAGAGACATTGTTTGATGAATAGAACCAATGCAGAAAAACAAAAATATAAAATATAAAACACAACTTGAGTCAACTTCACACTTGCCAAACCTTGTAGGAAAAAAAAGAGACTTTGAGTAGAAGTAATTAATGTGAGCAGGAGGAAAGTGATTATGGAGAAAACTGGGTGGCATCTAGAGTCTTTAATTAAGTTGGGCCATCACAGAGATGGAGCTCAGGTGTGTTTAGTGATGATTAAAAAGCAACAGCTGAGCGCTCTGATCAAGGCCAGAGCTGCAGTGAATTCCCACACTGAATTTGATCGTGCTGGAATCTGATCAACAACATCTACCAGGTTAATAACCATTGATATTTCCAAAGGGACAGTATATGCAATACATACTTGCTATGTATTATAATAAATAATAAGTAGAAATACAAGCTTTGCTGTCAATATAACACCCCGGATTTGTTTTGGGAAAGTCTGAACTTCTGTTTCTATGGCTACTAATATTCATCCCCCTGATAATAAAACATCGATTGTGAAACGTTGGGTTTGAATACCAACAGTCGGAAAGAATTCACCGAGCAGAGCTGAATGGAAATCATACAAAGCTGGCGACGCAGGATTCAGCCCAAATCGATAGAAGCTCAAGGTCAGCCTTTTGTTGGGTTTTGTGAATGAAAAAGTCGATGTGCATAGAGTGTGGTATTCAGAAACAAGGCTCCCAACAGGTTTGGATGGATCATTGAAATACATCACACAGGGACAGACCCCCAGGTGTTTCTGCAGTAGGATGGACAGTAGGACACAACCTCAGACGTAGACAGGTGACTGTCCATACTCTAAAGTACTGTTTCACCGCGGGGCCTTTGATGCTTCCTGTGCCACAGCTGACGTCAATGCATTTTAGGGACAAAATCAGTGCATGAGGTCAAAGGCTTTGATGTGATGAAGTAAGAACAGAATGCAGTTTGTGAATGGTATCAGGGAACGGTAACGTAAACCTAAAAGAGATGTACAGATGAATATTAGCATGTTCCGAGAGATTGAAAAAGAAGAATTCAAGGGGAGTTGGAAGATGATTTACTGAAAAGACAGTACATTATCTCTTTATTTTATCTAAAGAAAATCTATGATGTGAGCTCCACACTTTCACATTTGCTAAAGAGAGGTTACATACTGTATGAAGATGATGTTATTTTGGGAGATTATTAGAACAAATAATAGGGAGATAATTGAGAAGGATTGAAGGTAAAGGTAGTCTTCCTCATTAAACTTACACTGAGCATCATAAAAAAACTTTTAAAAAAAAGAAAGAAAGCTGGATAAAATCCATCCGCTGTGGAAGAATGTGATCGAAAGCTTCAGCACAGATACTTAATGCACCTTCAGGTGACATTGGATGTATGTGAGTGGGAACCCAATTTGTCTCCATATTGTGTCAGCATTGTCTTAAAAGTCAGAACATAAATTATGAAGAAATGTTTTTTTCCACGTTAAAATGAGTAGACCTTTGATTTAAAAGTACATTTTTGAATGAAGCACATCATGGGATAACTTTAAAGGCAATTAAATGGCCAATTCATCCACATTAGGTCAAGTCAATTTCAGTTCTATAGCCCATTCACATTTGCCTCAAGGGATTTTATCAAAGCAAATACAATGAAGGTAAATAGAATAACATTTTGGTGCTTGGTGCACGCAAAAATGTGTCTTTATCCAGAAACAAGGTGCCAGTTAATCCAACATTTGCGGTATCATTAAAAACCTACAAAAAAAAATAAAAAATTGTTTCTGGGTTCAGGAATATTGTAACATTTTTATGGTTATTGATAATTCTGCCCTCAAACATAATTGTGTTTTCCTTTTTTAAAAAGAGGATTTCTCATTTCATATACAAGCTCTTTAATTGGAATTAGGTGTTAAGGAACAGGCAGCTTGTTAGTGTTGTGTCACGATCAACCTGTTATGTATGTAGGCTACTGAGATGAATGTCTCCAAGAAACGCACAAACCATCACCTGGGAGTATGACGTCTTTCCATAGAAACTACTTCACACAGAAATGAAAACATTTCTGAGAAAATGCATTAATAAAATCCTCACAGATTTAACACAAAGAGAATGTATAACTCATGAGGACCAAGTGGGTGCAAGGACTCTCCCTCTGGTACTTGACCGGGGAGATAAAACTTCAATTTAGACACTTTGGTCAACATCACCCGCCCCATCATTTCTCCCACATACATTGTGTTTAAACTATAGATGTCAAAGTCAACGCTCTATCACATGCTGTTAAAAAATGAACACACTTTGTTTTTTAATCACCTCAATTGGGTTTTAATCTTGCCCATAAAAGACAGGAGAGGTGGCTGTTCTAGGAAGTGCGACATACTTTGAAGACGGGCCGTACAAGTAGGCTACAGCCAGTATCTACGCTAATATATAATTGCATAAAGATGCTGTTCAACTTGTGAAAATGTTAAATGAATAAAAAATAAAGTATTAAAACTCAATCCATCATTACTGTATGAAATGAATGGACATCTCCGAGAACCATCACCTTATCGTGGTGGAGGGGTTTGGGTGCTCCTATGAACCTGAGGGCTGTGTTGTCGGGAGCCTAGTGCTCCTGGTAGGGTTTCCCATGACAAATTGGTCTCAGGCGAGGGGCCAGACAAAGAATGGTTCAAACACCCCAATGGAACATCAAAAAAGAGGAGGTGTGACCCTGCCCGGAGGAAGCCCGGGGCCCCCGTCTGGAGCCAGGCCTGGAAGGGGGGCCCGTCAACGAGCGCCTGGTGGCCGGGTTTGCCACGGAGCCCGGCCGGGCATAGCCCGAAGAAGCAACGTGGCACCCCCCCCCTCTCCATCATGTGGGCCTACCACCCGCAGGAAGAACCGTTGGGGTCGGGTACATTGCCAGACGGGTGGCAGTGAAGGTCGGGGACCTCGACGGACCAGACCTGGGCGGCAAAGGCTGGCTCTGGGGACGTGGAACGTCACCTCTCTGTGGGGGAAAGAGCCGGAGCTTGTGCGGGAGGCGGAGCGCTACCAGTTAGATCTGGTTGGGCTCTCCTCTACGCACAGTCTCGGTTCTGGAACCGTACTCCTGGATAGGGGTTGGACCTTATTCTTCTCTGGAGTTGCTCAGGGTGTGAGGCGCCGGGCGGGTGTGGGGATACTCACAAATCCCCGGCTGAGTGCCGTTACGTTGGAGTTCACCCCGGTAGACGAGAGGGTCGCCTCCCTACGCCTACGGGTTATGGGGGGGAAAACTCTGACTGTTGTCTGTGCATATGCACCGAACAGCAGTTCAGAGTATTCGGCCTTCTTGGAGACCCTGAATGGAGTCCTGTTGGGGGCTCCAGTAGGGGACTCCATAGTTCTACTGGGAGACTTCAACGCGCACGTGGGCAGCGATGGAGACACCTGGAGAGGCGTGATTGGGAGGAACGGCCTCCCTGATCTCAACCCGAGTGGTTGTTTGTTATTGGACTTCTGTGCTAGACATGGGCTGTCCATAACAAACACCATGTTCGAACATAAGGATGCTCATAAGTGTACATGGTACCAGAGCACCTTAGGCCGAAGATCGATGATCGATTTTGTAATCGTATCATCTGATCTGAGGCCGCATGTTTTGGACACTCGGGTAAAGAGAGGGGCGGAGCTGTCAACTGATCACCATCTGGTGGTGAGTTGGGTCAGGGGGTGGGGGAAGAGTCTGGACAGACCTGGTAAGCCCAAACGGGTAGTGCGGGTGAACTGGGAACGTCTGGAGGAGGCCCATACCCAAGAGACCTTTAACTCACACCTCCGGCGGAGTTTCTCTGGCATCCCTGTGGAGGTTGGGGGCATTGAGCCTGAGTGGTCAATGTTCAAAGCTTCCATTGCTGAAGCTGCGGCGGGAGCTTGCGGCCTCAAGGTCTTAGGTGCCTCAAGGGGCGGTAACCCTCGAACACCGTGGTGGACCGCGGTGGTCAGGGAAGCCGTCCGACTGAAGAAGGAGTCCTTCCGAGATATGTTATCACGGGGGACTCCAGAGGCGGTTGCAAGGTACCGACAGGCCCGAAGGGCAGCGGCCTCGGCTGTGACAGAGGCAAAGCAGCGGGTGTGGGAGGAGTTCGGAGAAGCCATGGAGAAGGACTTTCGGTCGGCACCAAAGTGCTTCTGGCGTACTGTCCGGCACCTCAGGAGGGGTAAGCGGGGGACCATCCAAGCTGTTTACAGCAGGGATGGAACACTGTTGACCTCAACTGAGGAGGTACTCGGGCGGTGGAAGGAGCATTTTGAGGAACTCCTCAATCCCACTAATACGCCCTCTTTGATAGAGGCAGGGCTGGAAGATTATGGGGGATCATCAGCAATTTCCCTGGTGGAAGTCACTGAGGTAGTCAAACAACTCCACAGTGGCAAGGCCCCGGGGATTGATGAGATCCGTCCAGAAATGTTGAAGGCTTTGGGTGTGGAGGGGCTGTCGTGGCTGACACGTCTCTTCAACATTGCGTGGCAGTCGGGAACAGTGCCTAAGGAGTGGCAGACCGGGGTGGTGGTTCCCCTGTTTAAAAAGGGGGACCAGAGAGTGTGTGCCAATTACAGGGGTATCACACTGCTCAGCCTCCCGGGTAAAGTCTACTCCAAGGTGCTGGAAAGGAGGGTTCGGCCGATAGTCGAACCTCAGATTGAAGAGGAACAATGCGGATTCCGTTCTGGCCGTGGAACAACGGACCAGCTCTTCACTCTCACAAGGATCCTGGAGGGGGCCTGGGAGTATGCCCATCCGGTTTACATGTGTTTTGTGGACCTGGAGAAGGCGTATGACCGGGTCCCCCGGGAGATACTGTGGGAGGTGCTGCGGGAGTATGGGGTGAGGGGGGCGCTTTTGAGGGCCATCCAATCCCTGTACGCCCAAAGCAAGAGTTGTGTCCGGGTTCTCGGCAGTAAGTCGGACTCGTTCCCAGTGGGTGTTGGCCTCCGCCAGGGCTGCGCTTTGTCACCAATCCTGTTTGTGGTATTCATGGACAGGATATCGAGGCGTAGTCGGGGGGAGGAGGGGTTGCAGTTTGGTGGGCTTGGGATCTCATCGCTGCTCTTTGCAGACGATGTGGTCCTGTTGGCATCATCAGCCTGTGACCTTCAGCACTCACTGGATCGGTTCGCAGCCGAGTGTGAAGCGGTTGGAATGAGGATCAGCACCTCAAAATCTGAGGCCATGGTTCTCAGCAGGAAACCGGTGGATTGTCTACTCCGGGTAGGGAATGAGTCCTTACCCCAAGTGAAGGAGTTCAAGTACCTCGGGGTCTTTTTCACGAGTGAGGGGAAAATGGAGCGGGAGATGGGCCGGAGAATCGGAGCAGCGGGCGCGGTATTGCATTCGCTTTACCGCACCGTTGTGACGAAAAGAGAGCTGAGCCAGAAGGCAAAGCTCTCGATCTACCGGTCTATCTTCGTTCCTACTCTCACCTATGGTCATGAAGGTTGGGTCATGACCGAAAGGACGAGATCGCGGGTACAAGCGGCCGAAATGGGTTTTCTCAGAAGGGTGGCTGGCTTCTCCCTTAGAGATAGGGTGAGGAGTTCAGTCATCCGAGAGAAGCTCGGAGTAGAACCGCTGCTCCTTTGCGTAGAAAGGAGCCAGTTGAGGTGGTTCGGGCATCTGGTAAGGATGCCCCCTGGGCGCCTCCCTAGGGAGGTGTTCCAGGCACAGCCAGCTGGGAGGAGACCACGGGGAAGACCCAGGACGAGGTGGAGAGATTATATCTCCACACTGGCCTGGGAACGCCTCGGGGTCCCCCAGTCAGAGTTGGCCAATGTGGCCCGGGAAAGGGAAGTTTGGGGCCCCCTGCTGGAGCTGTTGCCCCCGCGACCCGACCCCGGATAAGCGGTTGAAAATGGATGGATGGATGGATAAGTGTAATTTTTATTTCATGACCTCACGTTCATGAAATAAAAATTACACGAAATGCAAATATAAAACAAAAAAAATCATTCAGTTAAATGACCATAAACAAGTCACTGCAGATTTTTTTCGAGATTAAACCGAGACGATTATTTTCCCCTAAACTTAACCTTAAGTGCGCCCTGTACCTAAACATGACCATAGAACGGTTTAATAATGCTGTTATTTTTACGCCCGATTATTGCATTTCAAGGTATATTGCCAGAAAACAAATGAAACATGTTTTCAGTGAACATTTTGACAGATATGTTAACCAATATTTCCTCCATTATGATAACAGAAAACATAATATGGTTAGCATTACTTTTCTTTCAAAACATATATTTACTGTTGCAGATTAGTTTTATAAACATAATTTCTTCGAGGGCTGTTTCACTCCAGTCATCTCGATCTGTTCATCTGCCGCAGTGTCTTGTGGGATACGCCCACTGGGGGCACCAACATCAGAAATTCTGAATTGGGTGTTGGCAAGGGTCCTTGAAAAACAGATTTGTGTCCCCTTTGTACTGATCTATTTGCAGCCCAATGATGATGTAAATCTCATGTTAAATGTTGCAAAATGTGGAGCAGCCTAATGTATATCAGAGGGGGTGAAAGTTATTACTGGAAGGGCAGAACTCTTAACAGAGATCGACTAAATACTAGGTCTTGTATATCTTCACAGATCTTTTAAAGCGTTTTCCCTCCCATCCCCAGCCTCAATGGAGTCAGTAATGCCTCCGTTCAGCAATAAAACAGGAGATTTAGAACAGCTGATTGTGCCGAGAACAAAGATGACATCAACTATTGCAGTTGTAGAAATACTCCGGCCGTGACTCAGAGCTGCCACGAACCATGTTGTTTTCTCTGCTCACCTTTTACGCAGCCGCTTAATTGCTGTAAAACAAAGGGTTGTCTCTAAACCGGCTGTCATTGAGGTGGATATTAAACACTGTTTGCTGTCGTGTGTTCCTGTCTATCTCCCACCTATCATCCTGAAAAGGCTATGCTGATTAAATCTAGGGGTTTGCAAGTTGGTCATGCAACCGGAAGGAAAACTTTCAAAAAAATCGTATTGATAAAATGGAATTAACACTCGTAACTTTTCCTTAAATTGAAAAGAAGAAGACTGTCTTATAGTGATGAGCGCCCACGTCACGTTCAGCTACATCATGTAGATCTTGATATCCTTGTACCAATCTCTTCTCTGAGTCCCCGTTTAAACTTATGATCAAAGGCCAATAATGTGACCTGCACCTGAATATTTTACACTTGTTTGTGCTTCCTCCTCGAGGACGCCCCTCATGCATTATCCATGAGGCGAGCTCCCCATTGATTCAGCTGCTGTTTAATCTCAGCGGTGGCGCAACATTTTCCCACGTCAAAGTCACCGTCACCACTCCCTCGGCTTCAGCTGTCGCACTGAATTACCTGCTCCACCCTCCGTCAGTTGAGGTGAGTTCAGGGGTACGAGTGGGAAGATTGGACGCTTTTCTCAAGCGGCAGCAAGTGAGACTTTCAGGGTCCGGAGAAACTTGTGCAACAAGTATTGCGGTATTAGTTTGAGAAGGACATTGTTGCTTCGTCTTGCTGTGACTTCTGATGCTAGTAACTATTTAAGTAACTACTCAACTACTGGCTATTATCTGAGTGCACGCATGATGTCGTGACACTTAAATATGATCAATTGCGTGTTTCACTCACCTGGCTAATTTAGTCTGAAAGGAATCTATAACGTTTTCTTCTTCGTCTTTCCTCTGTGGTCTGACAGTGACCACTGCATCAAGCTGCTGATGGACTTGTGAGTGTCATTAGCTGCGTGAGTGCTCCCTCGCCGCCTCATTGAGCCAATCCGTAACCTTTTGGGAGTCATTATAGGCAAATGGAGACTAATTTTGATCTCGTAACTAATGTCTGATATGAAATATTCAAGGACCCGAAGCTTTGCCAATTAGCCAAGCTGTAGGCGGACGATGATGCTGCTATGACTGCGTTCACTGTGACTGGATATGTTACCACCTTACTGTCATGGCCAACTGCGAGGCTGTTGTCAGTGTCCCTGTCGGGGTGGGAAGGAGCATTCAGAGCAAAAAGTATGATTCTCAAAGGTGCTGCGATTCACTTCATTCAACAACACAACGGTGCCATTGTGTTCCGTCGTACTGCAGGATCGAATGTTTTTAGGGTCATAAATGAAGATGTTTATTTCTTTTATGCATGAACAGCGGACACAACCGACACCCATCCCAACTCAATTGTTTTGTCAAATGTCTTTATTTTTTTATTTTTTTTTTAATCTGCAAGCTAGTCGTCAAAATGAATGACTAAAAAGTCATTAATTTATGGTGATTCAATACTTTTTAATCCTACATTACTGGATTTTTAAAAATGTTTTGACCACTTGTCTTGGGGGCAGCGCAACAAGCTGTAAACACAACCGGTTTTATCCAGAAGTAACAAAACTTTTGAAAAACTTTTCAAAACTATTTTTGTTGTGGCTGAAAACGAGGTTGATGGCAACGGTGATGAGAACAGCTGTAAAAGTGCATCCTGTAAAACCAAAACAAGCTAAGAGGACCCAGAGAGTCGCCATTACTTCCCCTTTTCACAGTACAGACTGTCATCTTTCATCCATTGTTAATATGAGCATATTGATCGGAGCAAGTACAGCACATGAGTAACTGTGCATCCTTTCCACCACTGATAAAGCTGTATGCTCATTCAGGTGGTCAAATAAGCAAATATATCCTCAAAGTTTATTGGTTTTTCAATGACACTCAAACAAGCCACACATGCTGCATGTTGTTCATTTATTACAAACAGGAAATTTGAAAGTGTTCCCATGTTCGCTTGATATTCTGTTGACTTAAATTAGGCAAACATTGTGCGGCTAACAGCTGTAATATAGATGTAATTGCTGCTATTAGTGTCACAATGAAATGTAAACAGAGAATGTTGAGGGTTTCCACTAAAAGGCTTTAAAATTGCATTAGTCTTTGTCACAAGGTCAGAGGTGACGTATGTCTCTTTGTTGTGGG
Organism: Bovichtus variegatus; assembly: GCA_943593645.1. Lineage (NCBI taxonomy): Eukaryota > Metazoa > Chordata > Actinopteri > Perciformes > Bovichtidae > Bovichtus > Bovichtus variegatus. The sequence continues at coordinate 8,797,923 of CALSCE010009814.1, forward strand.
GGCGGACTTTTCTGATTGGACAACACAATCGTCCTCACGTCTGTTTATCCTGGATTCAGACACTTTCCCTGATCCACAAGTGCAACACATGTCCAAACTCTTCATGTGTCATTCACATCCAAATATATAGTTTACACAAATATCTCCTTATTAAGAAAGAGCATCCTGTCAATGTTGCCTCTGGTATTTCAGGAGATGAAAGCGCTTTATGACAAATGTCAATGTTTACTAAATATTTCATCTATTTGACGTGACCACTGAACAGTCATGTAGCGAGTAATCTCTCTGGAGTAAAATGTACGACCAAATTAGCAGTTCGATTTCCATATCAAAAGCCATCGTAGTTTCACGGCTCACGATCCGGGCGGGGTTGGAAACGGTAGCAAAACGGTACAGAGAAAAAGGGCTGTGTTGTGTTGTTTTTGTGCGATTTATTATGCAGTGGGATTATGACGGGATGACATGAATTGAAAACCTGTGTGTTCACCTCCAGAATGTGACATCCTGTAAAATTGTGCTGAACGACAATGAAACAGCTTTTATATTAAGGATCTATTAGGATATATTATTATTAAGGATCACACCTGTTACTCGCACTGCATAGATTATTTATTTATTTATTTATTTTTTTAAGGATGTTTAACGCAATTTTCATTCTTTAAATATGTGTTTTTGGTGGGGAAGAAATGTTTTCATCATTATGAAATAAACGGAAGTTGTGCGGAGAAAGTAGCTGCTTGTGACTTAATACGTGTTTTTTTTTTGGTAATGTATTATTGAGTGCATCTTGGTTTATTCCTTGTTGATTATGATCTTTATGAACTTGTCCAACATCCTGTTGCCTCTGTGATTTGTTGTCTCACCGCTACATGAAAAAAAGAACACTTTAGATAGAGAATTTAATATCTGTCACTGGAAGTGGTTATCAACTGGGCTCAGCTCAATATAATCGTGTGCGGTCACTTAGTGAAAGCTTCATTAATGCTTAATAAGAGGGGTCATGAAACATTAGAGTCACGGTATTGATTTCTGACGGTCTTGTTGGCAGAGTGATGTTCAGACGCCGTCAGAACAGTAATTGTTTTATCTAACACGTCTCGCTAAAAGTTACGGGGCATTCAATAAGTATTGATTTCATATTCAAGTGTATAATAACTTCCAAATGTGTCATTGAGAGTGGACGCTACCTTCCACAGTGTGTGTAATTAAAAGTCTGGCTTTTGTTGTGGCAAAAAAACAACTGACATCCATAGAAAAGTTTTGCTCATTTAGTCTCTTGAATATATTGTATCAAATCTATTGGTATCAAGATGAATACTTCTTTATTTGGGAAGGGAGAGGGAGACCTTGTGGAGATCTGCACTCTGCACTGAGTAGTACTGAGTTTATTGTTTTGTCTTTTACAGTGGTATCTAAATGGGTATTGAGAATCATTGACTTTCACTGGTCATTTCCCTGTGGCTTCATCTCTGTAGGCAACACTTCTCCATTTTTACACTCACTATGTGTTGGGAACTCACTGTGGGATCCAATTTCCCAGGATCCTCCACCAGTGTCAAAGCCCTCCATCACGTGCAACCTGATATCACCTTTTCACACGGAGCTGTGAGAACTTACCATGATAAAAAGCGAAGCCTCAATTTGTTAGCGCTCTTTTTTGCTGTGGTCTCCTTCCTCTCCACAGCCAGTGGATTCCTGGCCGTGGCGCGGCCTGCTGGAGCAGACCACCGCAGCTCTCCACATCAGAGGGCTCTCTGATCATCGTGCTTGGGAAGCGGATGCACCTTTCTTTCTTTTACGGTAGATACGCGAGAGCTTGCCTGCAACCTCCCCGTTAGCCAGCACTGCTAATGCTTAGTAGCCTACACAAGTTTAGCACATGCAGCGGCTAGACTTCACAACAATAGAAGCAACGAGCAGTTACCAAGGAGCTAACTGTACTCTGCAAGATAACCAACAGAGCGACCGGCTTCCTCCGCCATGCAACAGCTGAACAAGATGTAAACGGCACAACAGCGACCCGACCACCATCACGGCGCAATTTCCTGCAGCCTGGCTTCTCTTCAGCTCAACAAGTTGGCCAGGTAAGCTAACAAGCTAAGTAATGTCGCTCCATTCATGGACTGAACTTCCACTGGGCATAGTGTTCAGCATATACCGTAATTTCCGGACTATAAGCCGCTACTTTTTTCCCACACTTTGAACCTCGCAGTTTATACAATGACGCGGCTAATTTATGGATTTTTCCCGCTTTCACAAGCTTCATGTCGCCAAAAAACTGAGCACAGTCACATAATGTGACGTAAATCGAGCGCGCTCAAACTTCCCATTCATTACGGTAATTAACTTTTTTACGAAATTTCTCGGTGTTTCATTCAGTGTACCAAATGAACTTCTAAAAACATTATGCCAACCTTCAATTGCATTATTAGTTCTTGGAATGTCTTCAGCAGCGGACATTATGAACAGCGGACATTTTAAACAGCGGACATTATGAACAGCGGACATTTTAAACAGCGGACATTATGAATGGTCACGATTCTGATTACGGTCATGTTGTCACCCTCATCATGGCAAAGACACGGAAAAAGGCATATGATGCAGCTTTCAAGTTGAAGGCGTTTAAAGGCCTATTTATTTTTGTTCCAAGCCGTGTTTCGTTAAAGCCTGTGTAAAGTTCATTTGTTTCAATGTACCGGTAGGCACCTGCGGCTTATAGACATGTGCGGCTTATTTATGTACAAAATACATATTTTTTAAAAATTCAGTGGGTGCGGCTTATATTCAGATGCGCTGAATAGTCCAGAAATTACGGTAGTAACTTTACACAGCTAAGTAAGCATAGGACGGCTCTACTGTTGTGAGCGCGGGTACATGAGTGGATTTGGTTGTTATACACAGAGCTTTGTTGCGGGATCTGTTTTTAATGAGCTAATGGGTAAAGTTAGGTGGCCTCGCCACATCGCCAAGTTCATGTGTTAGTAGGCCTATACACAGACATAAGAGTTGCATGCACACTTTAATTAATTAATTATTAAACTATTTATTTAATTATTTAATTAATTGTGCATCGCCATGTTTAAAGGCCAGAGGGATTCAAAACTCGCGCTCCACACGTCCTTTTGTCTGACCGTGCACAGAGACACAGAACAACGTGCACGTTCTTTTTGGCGCCACACACACACATATACACACTCACTTTCTCACATTAATTGCATGAATAATTTTCTTAAATGCTTTTTGGAATCTACATGCTGGCCTGTTTAATGTTGCACAAGAGTGATTAAAGCCAACCTTTAACATCAAAGAATTTCCAAAATCCTTCAACCTTTTACTAGTTATTGACATGGTAATTCTTTTCAATAGTTATTAATGTGATTATTTATCAGAGTTCCTAATTTATAGTCTAGTATGTTCTCTGAGACTACATTAACTGGCTATCTTTTTCCTTTGACACAAAGGTGGTTCCCCAATGAGGTGATTTAATGTAAATGAAGTTATACTAATGATTATAATTAATAATTATGTATAATATATATATTTAAATACAATTACTCATTCCTTCTTACCCGTTTTAATGTGTTTTCAGTTACTGCACCTACATCATTGTAGTGTCACATTATTAATGCAACCAAATCCCAACACGTTTCTATTTGATCAATAACAGTCCTGCAACATCACTTCTCACTTTCCAGCTTAACACATCGTAATCACCTCACGGATATTTAGAATATTGCCATTGGTGTTTTGCCACTAGGGAGAAAGATTTCCATTCTCCTGGCATGCTGCGGCCGTAATTAATGTGTGTGTGTGTGTGTGTGTGTACGCGGAGTATCGCACCCGTCATTGATTACTGACACGTTGTGGATGCACAGGACATAGTCAGGCCAAAGGATAAGAAGCGGAGCTATAGTCTGAGCACAGGCTGTCGGTGAACACAGCTGACCTTATAGCAGGGAACCTGCAGAGAAAGTAAAGCAGCCTCTGCAGCGCCTCGTTCAAGACCTTGATAGTAGCTGAGGGGGGGCGGGCAGACTTTTGTTTGTTTTTCATGTCAGGTAGCGCCAGGGATGCAACTGAGCCTGGTTGTTTTTTTAATTGCCCTCACCACCTTGGTGAAGCTTTAATTACTTTACTGTGAAGCTCCTTGTGCTGCTTTGTCGCTTCATCTTTTCACAAGTTGTTGGACTCAAAGAAATGCTAATGCTTTCATGTGGTTTGAAATAAAACCTGGGGTACTCTTCTCAGCCTCATGAATAAAAACGCAAAACAAAAGGACTATAGTGACGCATTTTGAGACGCTGTAGTCACGGGAGCGTGTGCTGAAACAAGGTACAGGTTCACTACTTTTCCTGTCTGGAAATTGCTTCCAACTCTGGCTCATATTTACATTTACACACATTAACACGAGCCAGCCTGTGTACGTCTCTGAGCAACCTCTTCACTGTGCTCTCCAAAGACTGACCATCTCAAATTTCATAATCCCGCTGCTTGCATGTATGAGCATGCCCCCCGGTCACGCCTGAGAGAGCCAGCGCTCGCCAGATCTCGTTGATTGTCCACACAAGTCTCTCTCTCAAAAAAAGAAAAAAGAAATTTATACTCTGGAACGTGATGAATAAAGTGTGTGTGTGTGTGTGTGTGTGTGTGTGTTGAGAAATAGGAAACATTTGATGAAAAAAGATGAGATTATGACGAGGGTGTCAGTGAGTGTTAAAACGTTGTAGTTTTTAACGGCCCACTTGCTCATTCTGTGAGATTTTTCATCGTATCCTGTTGAAATACAGTAGGCTGCAGTTTCTGTATTTTGTTCGCTTTGACGGAAACTATTTATTTCAAGTAACACGGTTTTTCGTGCTAAACCAAAGTTTGCATACATTTATTTGATAGCCTGGTAGATTTATAGAGGGTGATTTAATACAGCTGAAATCCATAACTCGCTGCAGGGTATTGCCCTGAAGATACAGAAGGCCTCGCTAATAAGATTCAAAGATGCACAAAACCAAGAGAAATCAATGTCGGACAAACTGTGAGACGGAGCTTTGCTTCAGTCGGCATCAACTGCTTTAAAGAAGAAGACAAATAAAACTTGACTGAGCAAAAAAAGCTAACTGACAATACTAGTGCAGTTCAAAACGTGCCCATAGCTGGGCCTCTTTCTCGAGAACCGCTCATCCAAACGGCTTCTCCCTCGACATTACGTTTCCTTGGGTTCAGCAACACGCCCACCTGCCGATTGGATCAACGGTTGTCGGAAAATTGGAAGGTCATGCATACTTACAGAGACTCCTTCCAGTTGAGTTATGTAAGCTTGATGAACTACACAGGCACGTGGGATTTATGTTACATACATGACAATAATACCATCAATCTAGGAGTTAACACAGCATGGGCCATGAACTCGTCCGTCCCATGGATCAGAATTTGTATTACTTCCATCAACATTAAACATTAAAATGTAGATTCAAAGTTAGTATTAGTTAAAGAGCAGGTTAACAGCAGCTAAAACTCTTTTAACCAGAGGGAGCAAAGTATTAGATTACACTTCAAACAAGTCAGTTTAGTTACCATAGCTTAACCCTAGTGGTAGCATGAAACTGTCAAATTAATCATTTTTTAACTGTAAATCTTACGGTTTTGGAGTTTTGGCACTAGATCAGAAAATGCTCATACTGGTTAACATTTGCATTTAATTTAGTTATTTTGATTTCATATTTGCTTTGCATTTGGCAGTTATCTTAAGCACATCCGCAACATTTATTTGTAAGAAAATGTAGCTTTTGCAACACAACTTTCTCTTAAATGAAGCTGTTGATGCACCACTTTATAATCGGCTTTTCACAGAGATTTAGATTCAACCTCTAGAATTAGAGGTGAATAACAATTAAGGTTTTGTCCTGTTTTTTGTTGTCTTCCTTTCTGCCATGAGGAGAAGGAGTCATGCAGAGTGACTTGAGCAGGTGTTGATTGTGTCCAGTCGGACTGAAAAACATGTGCGGGTCTATAACTGTGTTTTCCAAGACATTTAAAAAAAACATCTTCAGTGGGGAAAGGTGACATTTGAAAAAATGAAATGGACTGCTTTTTATATAGCGCTTTTCCAATCTTAGCGATCACTCAAAACGCTTTACAACACATGTCGGCGTTCACCCATTCACACACACTCACACAGAGTCAGAGGCTGCCACATGCTCATCAGTAAGGATCAACATTCACACACACTCACACACCGTTGGCCATCGGGAGCAATTTGGGGTTCAGTATCTTGCCCGAGGACACTTCAACATGTTGACCGGAGAGGCCGGGGATCGAACCGCTGACGACCGCTCTACCATTTTTATGGCCAAAGCATCAAAAATAAAATGTGTCTTAGAAATAATTTTATTCACATAATTTATATCTTTTGAAAACCTCAGGACGTTAACTATGACTTTTTAAATGAAATTATTTGGGTGTGAATCAAGCTTTGAAAGATTATTATATTCATTTGATTTTGAGCATCAAGAAACTACTATATATATTTCCACTCGTAAACTTTCCTCAAATACTCATTTACTTTCTGATCCTGTTCAAACGGCTCCTCTGACACATGTGCACGTTGCGTCCCACTCATCCGGTTTGATGTGAAGATGCTACTCGTGTTTATCTGCCTTGCTAGCTTAACAGTTGTTTGATTGCTGCTATCACAATCACACTCCCGCACGCAATTGTTTGCTTTCTCTCCGTGTGCTGGTGAGTGGGCGGAACGCGCAAATGTCACCATATGACACACACACATATGCTGTGATTATAACACCCACTGAATGGTATACAACCAATGTTTGGCAAGAAAAGACGTACTGTTTCTGTATTGTTACGATGACTTGGAGGGGGAGACGCTCGCCATTCAGACCAATTTTGACCAAACATTCTTGACATGGTGCTCTTTGTATTGTAGTGGGATTTGGAGGGAAAAAAAACAACTGAATGGGGCAATTTTGTGCTGCTCCGTGCACCTTTCCACCTGCCAATTTCTCCTCCTGGTTTTTCTGCTCTTGGGCAAGGATGCATCTGGGGGAGAGGAGAGGGGATTAATAATAAGGCTTCGAGTTGGTCTTGACCTGACGCGAGAAATTCTGAACATGCGAAATGAGAAAGGATGCAACTCCACTTGTGGGGAAAGAAGGTCTGCAAGAGCAGAAAACAAGGAGACATAAATCAGTCTTTGTCTGAAGCACTTGAAGTTTCTATTTAATTTAATTTCTTTCCTCTACTTTTCTTTAATTTAGAGTCATAGCATTTCCCTTAGACAACACTAAGCTGTCAATCAGAAACATGCATCTTTTTCTCCGTTGTGGCCTTCTGTCGCCAGTAAAGATGCAGCGATCAACCTTAAAGTGTTTTAACTTGTCTATCATCAACCATACTGCACTGTTCTCTAACCATGCCATAGTTGTCGTTCCCAGATACTTCAGTGATCATCTTAAAATATTCTTTATGAACATGACCTTTTTTAATTAGTTTTCAGATTGAGCTGCCGCGAACACACTCTCTCGCTCTCTCTCTCTCTCTGTGCAGACTGACCACGATCCTCTGTTTGACCGTGCTGGACATCTCCAAGTATCTCCTCTTACTTCACACATGTACTCCACCTCTTCTCAAACCTTCTGCTGCGATCCTCCTCCGTCTTTAACACTAGTGCGGTCACCCTGCCTCCTCTCTCGTCTCTCTCCAGCATGGCGAACGCTCGACCTGATTGTGCCTCGAATCAACACTCGGCGCTGTTTTAGTGACATCACTTTTGGCGCACTTTCTTTTCTCTTTTTTTTTTCACTTCTTCAATGAGTTTATGGTTCATTCACATCATTTACGCGTTCATAATGTTGCTGACAACTGCATTGTGTGATCTGAAGCTAAATTTAGAGTGTTAATTAACGTTCACTCTTGCTCTGGTGCTTCTTGCAGTTTGATTTGTTTGTCACCCTGCGCAGATCCCCTCCCTGCTCTGCCGGCATTGTGCATTTAAATATCTGAATGTCTGTAATACAGATGTATCAAAGTCTAATGCCTATAATTATTATTTGCTTTTATTATATTGTGCATTATTAAGGCAACTGTATCTACTAGTGACTGCATTTAAGACCCCTGCATAATGTATCACTGTTTAGCTGAAGAACTGAAGATAAACTCAACATGGAATTTTTTTTTTGTTCTTTTCTGTTCTTTTTTTCTCCGTGGCATGGGGTATTGATTAATTGTTGCTAAGCAACTATTTGTCCTAGCCATCTGGGTAGCTATCCATCCGGTCAGTGTCATATATGCTATCAAATAAGTCAATTATTAAGTAAATTAACTTTTAAAGAGCAAATATTCAGCTAAAACAGCAGGGCCATAGTTTGATATTTTTTTTTTTTTAGGCAGAGTAGACCGGAGACAATTGTAACATCTCAAACTGCACCAATCAGAAATGAGACGGGATCATGAAACTCATTATGCACATGGTTTGTGATGATCCGTCTCTTCCTGCCAAAGGACAAACTGACATCTTATACTTGCCAAAGTTTCTCTGACGAGGCCTTTTTATTTATTTTTTAGGTATGAAAGTACTGGAGTAATGGATATTAAATAGTTTTAACTATATCTAGATTCTTGGGAGTTTATTGTGGTCCTTGGTATTTATACGAAGGTATTACGTGTGATGTTACAATTTCCCCCATACATTGTTAAAATTGCCCCTGCACGTGGGCCCAGATGTAACCTTCTTCTAACCAACTTATGTTTCAGTCAATATTGGGACTCTTACAATGCTTGTAAAAAAAAAAAACAACAAAAGAAAACATGATTACGGTTAACAAGTAGAACACAGAGACAAGTTACCTTCATCAAGATTGAAGTAGTTCAAGAAGTTTCTGAGTAATGAACAATGGCATCGGGTTGATTACATGTTGCCTTTGACATTGAATACTATTTATGACCATGATGACCACTTACTTAGCCATTCCCAAAGCTTTCAGACATATACTACAGCCTTCTTTAGCAGTACTTTTAAAAATATATATATTATGCAACATTCCAGGAAGGAAGTGGAAACTAGATGGATGCATTTAGGATGCACTGTATGATGGGCAGGGCGTCTACTCCTGCTAATAAATGAATACTCTCACATCCTTGCCCTGTGCTCTTTTAATAATTCCTTCTGTAAGTCCCTCTCACAGAGGGTCTCTCTTTCTCTCTCTCTCTCTCCGCGTTTCTCTTATGATGGCAATACGTTTCATTACTTGATCTCTGATCACCAACAGATGCCAAGCAGATAGAGCAATGTCTGTCTCCATCTCTGTGCATGTTAGCAGCATCTGTTCCATCTCTGCTGGTTTATTGGTTAATGAATAAACAAACAGTCACCAGATTTGTCTTTGCTGTGTAATATCGATGACAAATCTGGCAACCCATGAGACACTTGTTATCATCAGACTAAAGTGAATTGTTATCGGGATCGGCCATCCACACCTGCACTGTACTTCTGGACATGTACTTTACTCTCAGGTAACGTGTACTTTACTCTCAGGTAACGTGTACTTTACTCTAAGGTAACATGTACTTTACTCTCAGGTAACATGTACTTTACTCTCAGGTGACATGTACTTTATTCTAAGGTAACATGTACTTTATTCTAAGGTAACA